>DWGR01005256.1:0-10508 GCA_018247715.1 Heliconius burneyi
CAGAAAGTTGGAAGGAGAGTGTCTTAACCTAATATTAAAACACTCTGCTCCCCACAGCCTATCCTGCTACAAGCGGGATATAGCATGAAGCTGAAAAAAAATTTATTATAAGAAATATATAAAAAAAATATAATAGCAAATAACTTACCAACGGTGCAATAAAGTTACTAATTTAACTTAGAAACTGAATTTGACCAACTTGTAAAAATTATTATCACCAGGAAACTTGGTGCCTCACAAGGTGACAATACAATAATATCAAGTATCAGTATTTGAAAGAAATTAAGGGAGGACGGAATGCAATGTCAGAGTGAATGGTAAGATATTAGAACAAGTGAATGAGTTGGTAAACTTGGGAAGTATGTTCAGTACAGATGGAAGATACGAGATGGATGTGGAAAGGCGTATTGCTGCCGGTATCAGGGTTAACGGAGCCTTAGCTGCATTAATGACACGGCGAAACGACAGTATAGCTGCGCATTTGGCCGTACACAATGCAGTTTTGGTACCGAAGTTGTTATATGGCAGCGAAACTTGGGTATTACAGAAGATGAATGAAAGAAAGATGAATGCCGTGCAGATGCGATCTCTTCGTAGGATTTGCGGAGTCAGCTTAGCTAATCGAATCCGCAATATAGATAAACACAAAATGGCAGGTACTAGCGAGGATGTCACGGTGAGAATGAAGAAAAATGTGCTCAGCTGGTTTGGGCACATCGACCGAATGAGTGATGAAAGAATGGTAAAAAAGATTTATGGTGGAAAAGTGAGAGGTAGGGGGAGACCTCGGTCGACCTATGAAGTTAAAGTTAAATTAGTATTATCAAGCTAGTCTGTTGATGAAGCCAAGTCCAGAATGGTGGATTTCTTTAGATATTACTACTATAAGCTTAGGCTCATATAAAATTTAGCTCCGACTACATTTTAGAGTCTTCTTTCTGCATAGCACTTGCAAAACCTTGTCCCAAAAAGTGAGAAATGGAAATGCCTTAATGGGGTGTCTCAATATTAGGTTCCCAGGTTTCCTCTGTCTACCTAGAAAGCTAGAATTCATAAAAAAATGTGTTTAGAAAAAAAAAGGAACAAATACGCTTTACTTCAATAAACTAAATAATATATATCACGTTTCTTATAACTAGTTTTGTTTGTAACATTTTCGAAGTTCGGCAACCTTATCGGTATCTTATAATTAAGTTAGAGTAAATAATTATCTGTACTATGAATAAAGTAAATAAATAATTGTCTGTATTCTGTATAAGGATATATTAGGGTCGCACAGTTATTTTTATGAAAGCTCATATACGTTGCGGACTTTCTCTCCCTACGCTTTATATGTCTATAAAACTGTTTAATAACAAATTGTTAGTTATTAAAACTTGTACTACGCTTTAGTCCAAGGAAAATGTAATTTTATATAAAAAAGTTACATACTATCTTAAATATTTTTTTCATGATGTAATTAATATACTCTCAATTATTTAGATATTAATTACATTCAAAAGTATTCGTGAAATCTAAGATTAGTTATTTTTCAACTTCGGCCGTATCGGTGATATATAATCACTTTAGTATGGTTGGTAGATAAAACCAAATGGCAATACTCGTATATCTTATTTCTGCCTGTATTGAGTGGCGGAAATCAACGATTTTTCTTACCTTTTTTTAGTTACACGCTGTATCCTACACATGGCCGGGCAGATAGAAGTAATCTGGGAAACTAGTGTTAAGACACTCTGTTTCCATTAATTGCGGGGAAATTAATTTTAAACATTTTATCCCCCGAGTGGGAATCGAATGTACAGCTGTAGCGTAGCGTCGCAAGCTTGTGCCTCTGTACCACGACAGCCTCTTTTGTCTTATAAGTGTGGGGCAATAAAATAATTCATAACTCAGGCGGATATCGAACCCTTAATCATCACAATACACAACAGTAGACCGTATCCCAATGAGTCGGTCTAATCGATTGTGAAGAATAATTAATTACCCCTTCATCTAAATGTATGGGTAAAACAAGTTTTAATATACATAAATTGCGCATTCTATTACAACTATAAATTTCTCGAATAGCCCTAATTGATCCTTTAATTCCTTGGAGACTTGAAATATATGGTCCCCCTACAGAGCACTTCAGTTGGTTTTTTCTTTATCGGCGCTCCGAATCGCTCGTAAAAATGAATTCACGATCTAATATGATCGATGATCGAGAGATGGCCGAAGGAAATATAATATGACCGAATATTACTACAATTCAGTTCGGGCAAATAAAATTATTTCAGAAAATCCTTCAAGTGGCCCTCTCAGTAATAGATTTGGAGTAAAGAGGATTGGAAATTACGAAACGTAAGCGCGGTACAAGGGAAGTTGTGCTTCGTATATTATAATTTATAAATTACGTCGAAAATTTCTTGGAAAGCAAATATCTCTATTCTCTCCTCTACTTTTGTAAGATTTAATGTTATACATTTTGAAAAAAAAAAAAACAAAAATGCCTTCTTTACTTCCGTTAGAATATGATCTTTTAGACTATTTAATCATTGTTCTATGTGATCTTAGGAACTATTAGTTGAAACTGAAAAAATATTTTTGTATTGGATAGTTAATTTTTTCTACGTCACCCACTGTACTTGCAATTAGAGTCACTTGGTCATATAGAATGTGACCTTTAGCTATATCCATTTAAATATGCAGGCAAAGCCGCAGATATAACCTAGTTATTAGTAAATACTGCGAATTATAACTATTGTAAGTACGTTAAATTAGAAATATTAGGTATTTAACATGTTCTTGCATCGCACAAAGGAATATTATGATAAACATTTGCTTTTGTCTCCTATATCTTCATATTATATGCGTATTTGCACTACGATGCGCTTCGTCGGATTCATATGCTAGTGTCGATTATACAATGTACCTAATTATGCAAGCAAGACTACATTTAAGCTCTGTATGAATTATATGTTTAATGTTCAATGTTTAATGTTCTTTAAGCTGTATTCTGTATACAGCAGGGTAAAAGGTTCCTTCAGACACTGAACTCTATGTCGGGCTTTTTTCCTTGATACCAAAATGGAAATATTGAAAAATTTTAGAGTGTGTATCGAAGTCACAATCGTTGCGTTACAGTCACATCTGTGTGCCCCTGCGGACGGCCTCTAACGTTTTAACAGATTCTTTTAAAATCTTAAGATTATTTCAAAGTTTCAAAGTATTGCACAATCGCCTAATAGTTTTCTAATTTTTTACAATTTCACGTTATATTCTACATATAGTAGGATAGGCAGAGAGAACTTAGTGTTAAGACACTACTAGATAATGCGTGGTGAGTGGTGTAACTTAATAGACAGAAACTAAAAACTAGTTATCGCCAGCCACTTTGGAATTTAAGAAATAAAATGAAAACTTTCGTATTTTCCATAAGAATATCTACAGATCATTTCTTAATATTACCTTACATTAAATAATCTAATATGCCAAATGTCTAGTTGTTTTGTCTGTACATCAGTAACAGTTAAGTATTTTATGTATATACATTAAAACATTTTTACATAAATAATATTAAATTCATTGAAATACCTAACCTTGGCAAAACTTAGGCCTTAACTTTAAGCCCACTCGAGTAAACCTGTCCGCCCATCATAGTTACAACGTTTAAACCTAGATCAAGGTAAAATGTTATGTTACTACAATAAACAAACTAACATGCTTTTCACGAAATTGGAATGTCTTAATATAAATACATTTAAAATTATATTATCCTAATATAATTTAAAATTATATGAAAAATATCTATACTCTGTATTATATTTTTTGTAGGTTTCTTAGACAATATATCTGTAGAACATTGTTTTTACGTTTCTCACAAAAAGAGGAGTATATAAAGGAGGAGATAAAGTATTATATATGAAATTTTATCACCATAGGCGCAGCGGTTGATGACATCACAGACAGACACAGTTACTTTCTAATTTATTATATTAGTAAATATACTATAGACAATAATTTCCATTCGTCCATTTCGGGTGCGAAACAGCAAGTTAAAAGTAACATGATTATAATGCAGAATTCAACATATCTTTGTTTTGCTTTGAATTGTATCACATAATTAATATGTTACTCAGTTTTTAATAACATTAAGACGTCCTATATTAAAGTTATAATGAGGTTGAAGCTTTACTTCTCATGTAATGATATATCTATTAAATAAACTTATGCAGCTATATGTACTTAATAAGCACATCATCTTTGTGTATCTTCACAAGGCTAATGAAATATCAAGAGACGATATGTTTTGAATAACTGAAATTAGAACAGTTTTTACTTTAAAATCAGCTTCACGGTGCATCCCGCATACAGCAGGGAGGCAGAGGGAACCTAGTGTTAAGACACTCCGTTCCCCATTTTCTGCCTAATTTTGGAGGCATTGCGTTTTGAGTGGTAGAAGTAAGTAAGGCATATAACATCTGACCCTAATGTCACTTTGTGATGGCCACGACTGCTCTCACAAGAGTTGCAAACGGCAGTGGAAAAGGCTAACGGAGTACCTAAACATTAGGTGTTCTCCGCGTACCCTGGTATGCGAAAAAAACATGAAGCTGCTGTTTTGGTATACAAGACATATCTACATGTATCAATGTTGTATAATTCAGCAGAGATTCACGCATATACCAACATTTACAAATTTTACCTGTCAAATGCACTCGATGTCGGCTTTTGCATAAATCAACAAAATAAAATTGCACTTTAACTTTCTAGTTTTTGCTAAATTAGCATTTATTGTGAGAGGCATAAGAGCTAGCGGGGTTTATCATTTTAAGCCCCAGATGTGGCCAAATTCAAATGTCCAGTACAAAAATCCAAATGCGAAAATAGTTCTTACAATTCCGTGATAAGGTATAATTTTGCAAGCACAATGCATTCTGCAAATCTACACACATGTGTTCCGACTGCAGTCGCTTCAAACTAACTTTTAACCCAAAATTCGGTAAAGATTTTTTGTAAATGTTGGGTTTTGTATACCTAACTTTTCACCGTGTTAATGTCATTTCGTTCGCAAGCCAGTCGTGTTGTAAACTATAAATAGTCTACATATAAAAAAAATCCGCTTCACGCTATATCCCGCACACAGCAATGTAGACAGAGGAAACCTAGTGCTAAGACACTCCGTTTCCCACTTTCTTTTGAATTCTGGAGGCATTGCGTGTTGAGTGGCAGAACTCAACGCCGCACTTTGCCTCGACACCAGAGCGAAGAAATATAAACGTAAATAAATGTTTCACTACCTCGCGTCGGGATCGAACCTAAAACCGTCACGTTATAGTCACACCCTTGTGCCGCTGCGCCCCGACGGCCTCGTGGATATTATATTTATTTTATATTTTAGATGTGATTTAAGATTTTATGAATTTTTGACATGATAACGTCCTTCCTGTAAATCGATGAACGCATATATCTATACATTCAATATAACTTGTAATTAAATAGTATATTGTTCCCATAACTGTATAATTTAAGAAAAAAATGATAAAAGAGTGCAAGCAAACGTTTATTTACCGATAAAACTAATTTTCAATTAATTCCTATACATTGTACAAAATAATGATAATTCAATGATAATAATTCATTACAATTTATAAAAATATGCAATTTTTATCAATTTTTTCTGATGAAATTATATAGATACAACAGAACACTGTTTGCTAATGTTATACGATCATGTCACAGGGAAAAAACGCCGTACAACACACGAGATTAACACTACAGCGTTCTCTAATCCCGCGATTATGCAGCATTAACTAGGAAATTCAAACTTCGTAGATAAAAACAATAAGCAATGTTTAAAGTTTAAGTAAATAAATCTTTTATTAAAGACCTTTCTCTTGAGGTAAATATAAAAAAAATTCAAAATGTTCTTATTGACATACCTACACAGAAGTGATTTTTTAGATTAATCATCTATGTCAATGTAGGAAGAGCCTAGTGGCAATCCTTCTTCGCTTTTTTTAGCTTTACACTATATCCCGCACATAGCACGGCAGTCAATAGAAACCTATAAACCTACTGTTAAGACCCTCTGTTCCCATTAAGACATTTACTTTCCCAACTTTCGGCCAAATAGCGTGGCGGAACTCAACGCCGCCCTATGGTTTTGTTCCCAAAGTGAGGAAATGAACATATTAATTATTTCATTTCTCAAGTGGGGATCGAACCCACACCCTATCGCACGCTTGTGCACCTACGTCATTACTGCCTTCACTGTTTCTTCGCTTTCCACTCACATTCATGTTGTCTCGTGTACAAAAAGATCAACCTACTATTTATATGGTTAAGTAAAACTAACATTTACTTCTTACTCTTAAAAACGTATAAAAAATCTATTCAATTGATCAAACTAAAAAGAAAAATTGAAATAGTTCAATGTAAATTTTATTGAACTTAATTAAGCGAACAAGTTTAAAATTAATAAAGACCGCCCAACAACTTGCGAATATATTTTTCAAGTAGGAAATATTTTCAATAATAAATAGCCTTTGTGCATATCTATTCTAGATAAAGTAATTTTGTTTTATCGTCGAGTTCTGCCACTCAACACGCAATGCCTCCAGAATTCGACAGAAAGTGGGGAACGGAGTGTCTTAACACTAGGCTCCCTTTGCCTACCCAACATACAACGTGAAGTTGATTTTTTTAATCGAATGATTTTCCGCCTTATTTCCTTATAAGAAAAACAAAGTATATTGAAAGGGAAAAAAGACAAAGCCTAAGAGTTTTCCTTGATAGAAGCACTCACGCAGTTTTTATCAATATACCCACCCTCATAGTACATAATGCAACGTAATAATGGAACAAAATAAACACATTTTGATAATGTTCTTACAAATAGCGAACATCCTTCCTCTGGTATTAAATAATGGTTTTTAAGCCCGCGTTAAATGTAACTGCTCCACATTACATAGTAATTAGTATGAGTGTAAAGGAGATATTAAACAGAACTGTGCCACAAAAGAATATGAAAACTGTTAAAAACATATAGCTGCATGAAAAATTATAAAAAATTGCATGTTTATTATGGAAAATGTAGACAAAACCTTTTCAATGTATAAAAATATATTTAATTAAAACACTATATGATTTTATTTTCTTTTATAATAATATGTAGAAATAGTTATTATGTATTTTAAACACACAAAAATACTCAACTTCTCTATGTCTCGATAAGCGATGGTAACCAGTTCGGTTTCCATTTAGGGGTGCAACAAATTTTATACATTTGTGTTTCCGGAAGCTTAAAAGTGTGCTTAAAATCAGAAAACAAAAAGGGGGAAATGCCTAAAAATTTCTTTTATATTTCACACGTCACTTCAAATACGACCATTGAACCATCGACTTTCAAAATTACGCAGACTAATAAATCATCGTAAACTCTTCTAGCGCTTGCTCTGCAACCTTCAAAGCTTTTGACGGCAAATAGATGAATACTTCTAGTTTTTGTTTTATTTCATTACAAATCTGTACTTTACGTGAAAGAATGACTTTTGACACTTTTGCCTTTTGACAGTGAATAGATTCAATTATTTGAAATTGGTTAGTGTTTTTAATAATTTCTAAAGTTTTATTCCACCATTAGGAAAGAATAACAGTTTTTTAAAAAATACAGACTTTTTTGGATTTGAACTTGCGCTGCTTGAACGGTTTCGAAAGTGCAGTTTAAAATCACACTATGTTCATTAAAAATGTATATTTAAAAAAATATGAAAGAATAGCAAAAAAATGTATTATATTTCTATGAAAAAATGGCAAAAAAGACCTATGATGGAAAAGTGAGCGGTAAGAGAGGTAGGGGAAGACCTCGGTTGACCTTCGAAAACACAATATCAAAGATACTGGAGGAAGGTCACGTAAAAAACATGAGGACACCCCGAAGGTTATGTATAAAGAGGTCAATAACAGTGGACGAGACGAAAGAGGTATATAGAGACCGTAGCGTTTGGCGCTCCGTTCTCTTTGACTACCCCGTAAGGGATAAAGCGTAAAGCTGTGTTGTGTTGTTGCCTAAATAGGTTACATGGAAATATTTCGTAGAAGTAACTGAATTTGCTTTGTGTAGACCAAATTTAATTTTATATAACTTATACAGTCAAGACCTAATTCCTATATATCTATAGATATTCCATTGATCACATTTTTTACAAATTTAAAGTGTTATTCCACACTTAGGAAATAAATATATTTATTTAGAAAACTTATAAAAAATTTTATACGTTTTCTAAATAAGTATTTTTCCATTGGTCATGTTTTCATAAAAAAAACTAAGACATATAAATAAAAATATCCTATAGCAGTTATTTTGCCACAACGTCTAACCTGAAACATAATTATATTATGAACTAATTGCATCATGCCAGGAGCAATTTACAAGCTTAGTATTTCTTGAAAGATCAGAAATATAGACAGACAATAATCGAGATTTACAGATTTTCCTCGCTTATAATGGATCACCACACTTCTAACTTCTTCTATTATATTAGATTACATTCTAGCATTTCTTTTGTATTAAAAGAATCTAATAATTTACTTAGTAATCTGAATTACTTTCATGTTTTGAAATCTTGGAAACTAAATTTTAATCAATTCAATAGAACCAATAAAAAAGATAAATAGTCATAAAAACAAAAGTTTAAAAAATCATTGCTTTAGGCTCCTTTAGGTACAGACCCTAATAAAAGACATTATTATATGTCTTTCATGTACAAACAACGATGGGTTACATTTTATTATATGTATTGTATAAATAATAGGTGTTAAGACGGAACTCAACGTCGCGCTTTTTCAAATCGAAATATGGAATACATCAAATATTACATTTAATAAAAGTATATCTAAAAAAAGTACACTGATAAAACCTCTATAATATTACTAGCGAAGTTTCTCTTCATATTTTATAGTAAGCGTGAAGTAAGAAAGCAATTATTAAAAAACGACGATTAAAGTTGAAGACAGCTGCATTTTTCCTTGCAATATATTCAGATTTCAGAATAACGAAGGCGAGGCGCTATATTTTTCTTTGTGATGTAATTTCCTCGACTGCAAACAAATTGCGAATTTACAATGCAAATATTATGTAACTTGAGTCTGGGTGGTCGATGAGCTGAGCTTAATTAATTTTTGATTTAACATTTACTTGTTTTTCTTTTTCATGTTTTCAAAATAATATTTTCGACAAGTAATATAAAATATTTTTGATAAATATTACGAAACAACTGTTTTACATGTCTTTTTTTACTTTATTTTTGTATGGTAAAAGGACAAGCCAAACGAGCGTTCGGGTCACCTGAACGTGCAACACCAGAGGAGCTACAGGTGCGTTGCCGGCCTTTAAGGTGGAGGAAGACGCGCTTCTTGAAGGTAGCCATATCATATCGACCTGGAAACACTGCCGCGGGTAGACCATTCCACAGTTCCGTTCCGGAAATTTCTACAAAACGGCACTGTAGTAGAGTGCCACGTATCCAGGTAGTGTGGATGATGTCTAAGGTTATTTTATAATATTATAGCGTTGAAGTATACAAAACGCTATGAGATGTTACGAAATACACCACAAGCAGTAAGCCGCACAGCAAAACTCTCTCGAAGAATCCGATTATGTATCTAGAGTTAGGTTATTAATTTTCAAACATACAAAGTTAGCATTTAGCTTGAAAATTAATATCCTGTTAATAATAAATACGTAGAGCATAAACTATTCTCATATTAATAATGAAAAGAAAATCTCTATGTATCAGACATAGTTTTGTTATAAAATCACACACAAATAACACTAAAGAAGAGTCAGAAGATGAAATGTGTTAATATATTTTATAATCTTAAGCAATAACAACATCAATAGAGGCCGTCGTGGCGCAGCGGCACAAGGTGTGACTGTAACGCGACGGTTGTGGGTTCGTTCCCACTCGATAGAAGTGAAATATTTATTAACGTTTATATTTCTACTTTTAGCTCTGGTGTCGAGGCAAAAAACGAGTACTGCCACCCAAAACGCAATGCCTCCAAAACTCGGCAGAAAGAGGGGAACGGAGTACCTTAACACTATGTTCCATCTGTCTACCCTGCCGTTTGCGGGATACAGCGTGAAGCTGATTTGTATAAACAATAATAATATAAACTAAATCTTAACGATTTAAACAAACTAAATAATTAGATGAAATTAAATACGATGAGTTGGTGGTATCTAATCCTTTACTTCAACATACACAAGCTACAAACAAAAGCTTCTCAAAAACACAATAATATTTTGTCGAGTATATTTCTTGTGTCACCTACAAAGGAGACCGGTGATATATGTTTATACGTAGTTAGGTACATCTAGTCGTGGCAGCTCTTTTCAAGCCCTGGCTTTATGAAAGTCCGAAATACTGAGAATTTATAACCCACCGGCAAAGCAAGATATTAGGAAACCTAGCTGTTCTATCTTGAATGCAAAATATTCAAGTTGAATTTTATTTTCAAATATA
>DWGR01005257.1:0-10507 GCA_018247715.1 Heliconius burneyi
AGCCGAGAGTCCAAATCCACAGTTCAAACTAGTAACTTTAGTGCAATCACAGGCAGTATGTTTAGCATTAGGAAACTTCTGGCGTATGAAAGGTACATGAAAGCACTAAAAAAATTTACAAGGAATTATGCAAAAGTGCCCGAACCTGCCTTTTTGGGTCTTGACAGGGTAAAATCCAAAAAGGTGACGTTGAACCAGGTAAATTTACTAGACCTGACACCAATTCGGAGACTATTATAAAAAATGCTCAGCTGCGCGACCGTGGTAGTGGTAAAATGTTTTTTTTTCATATAACTTTACAGATGTTTAATATTTCGTAGAAAATTTATGAAAATGAAAACGCAGTAATTCTGACCTCTGTGTAACCATCAATCTAATAGTTAATCTTAATTTTAGCTATGTTATCCATACATTATATACCAACAACCAATTTACTACCAGCTTCAAACAAGTCTTTAGATTTCTTTAGAGTTTAGTTCGACGCAATAGTTACTTAGTATGTACGTTACGTTATGTTACGGCCTCCGTGGCAGACCGATAAATTTATTCATAGTCACAGTCAGAGACCACAATTTATTCCCTTATTTGGCAGAACCCGGTCATACGTATTAGCATAACTAAGGGTACGCGATACAAAAATTCTGTGCCCAATGCTCCTGGGATAAGTTTTAAGGGATAAGAAATTAGCGTGGCGTAAGAAATAGTAGTATTTTTAAGAGGCCAGAGGTCATGGGCCATCGCATGGACACAAACTGCAAAATCGCATGGGTAATCGTTGTAGGTTCGATTCCCACTGGAGGATATTAAATATTTTGAATTTCAAAGCGCGGCATTTAGTGTCTCCAATCCCCTGCTGTGTGCAGGATACAGCGTGCAACTGTATTGTGCGGTTAATACAAAATGGCCGCCGTAAAAGAATGGTGGGTTACAAATTTTTGCACAATGCCTGCGATCAATGGCGGTGTGATAACACTTAAAACAAAAAAACTTTCAACTATTATCAGACAGAATAATCTATTACTAGATCACTAAATTTTACTAGGAGATTCAAGCATTTTTCTATTTTTATCTCGTCAAAAACTTCTAACTTGAGGATAAAATTTGTGACTTCTTCGATCTAGAGCAATGAATGCAAGATTTATAGAGGTCACAAGCTATTCTTTACAAAACTTGGGGCGCTACGCTGATCGGTTTCGTATTTATTCACGACCACCAAATGGGTCGCCTATTCACATACAAATATATTTCTTTCTCAATAAATAATAATGTCGGTAAAGCGAAGCGGTGTGCGTTTTCTGACAAATCAATTGATTTCTATTTCTGGCGTTAAGTCAAGTGTGTTTTATATTCGATGAAATATATTTTTTTACATTCGCCTATCTCCTATATACGAGTATAAGAAATAAGAAGCAGGTAGAAGCTAACAAGTGCTAATAATCTTCATCCTTATTTTCTGCCTCATATTGAGGTATCGAGTGGCGTAACTTAATGCCGCATTTTATCTTGTCCAGATTGGGAAAATTGCAAAATGTTAATAGTGTCTTATCACTAAGTTTTGTTCCTCTCGTTTAACTCACCGTATGTGATATATGTGAAACTAATTTTATATGTATTTACTTCATAAAGAAATTATTCCGACTACAATGGACTGAAGCCATAATGACACAGCGGCGTGGTTATATATTGGAGTACAACAAGGTACAATTTCATTTTCCCTTTCCTGTAGGAAAAAGAGCAGCGTTGAATTTTGTCATTCCACCCGCAATTTGGGGATAGAGTGGGATTGATTGTTTTGACACAAGGTTTTCTCTATATACCCTCACCACTCAACTTGAACACCTCAAGAATTCAGAGGAGAGGGAGGAACCTAATGTCTTAACACTAGGTTCCCAGGTTCCTTTTGCCAGCCCTCAATATGTGAGATTGAGGGTAATTTAATTATATAAATATATATGCATGTATAAAATCGCGCTGTAATAAATTTCACTTATTATGTAAAAGATAAAGAAACATTGAAGCTGGCATATAAAGGAGATGTCAAAGTGAAGATTTCTCGAGAAACTCTAGCATCTTTATTCTGAAATTGAATAGCGTACGGAATATAAATTGTTAATTCTGTCCCCCTTTGTGATATGCTACATGATTAAATCTTTGTGCACTTTAGGTTCCCTTTTGAATATGCTGATTATGTATGACGTTTTGTTTTTTAATCAGATTTAATATTAATGGTTTGAGGCCATCGTGGATCAGGGTTTCAAGAGTGTGAATGTAACGCGACGATTGTAAGTTTGATTGCCAGTGGGGGGAATGAATTATAATTTATGGATATTTTCGTTTGTTCGTTGTAGTACCAAGACATAAATACGCGGCGTCGAGACACTCAAAATGTCTCAAAAAATATCTCAAAAATACAGCAGAAAGTAAAAAACTGAGTGTATTAATACTAGCTTCCCTCTGCATACACATATATATATATATATATATATATATATATATATATATATATATATATATATATATATATACGGGATAAAACTTGAATATTTAAAATTATCTAAAAGAAATATAAAATAAAAAAAAAACTTAAATAAAAAATTGTAATAAAATACACAAAGAAATAAAATATCATATTAAAAGCTCACATGCTATAATAATGAGAATTATAAAGCAGGCAAACTTTCCAATACGTTATCGCAACTTTCAAGGTTTTACATTCAATTCGACATCGACGTAGAATAATTCACATTTTCATTAAAACTGTCGTGAATACGAAAATGAACCAATAAATTAATCAAACAGAACAACCGTCTCTTACAAATGTAATGTAATTATACGAATTGTTGTATTAAACGATTAAATATGATGTTTTATTTGAAAGGAACATTTTGAATATGAAAGATAATTTATAAGTATTTTGTTTACAATAAATTATTATAGCGGCGTTGAATCCCGCCATTAAACAGAAAATGAAGGGAGTGTCTTAATACTTGGTTTCCTCTGACTACCCTACTTAGTGCGGGATACAGCGCTATCAAAGCAGTCTACAATTTTTTTTGCGCAAACTATGAAACGTAGAATCCCGTTATTCTTCCGTTTCCGTAGAAATTTTGATAATATCTCTTTTAATGACATACCGTCACGAAATCTTGGAACACATGTCGAATTTCAGTTTTCTATGTCCATCAGTCAGTTGGTTACTAAAGAATTTTGTGTATTAAGTCTTACTTGTATATAAAATTATTAATCAGAGAAGCTTTTCTTCTTTTTATATTTAAATTTGCTGCTAGCGTTTTTAAATATTCTGAATATGATACATTTAAACGTTTTACATAAAACGTTTAGTTCTTTATTCAAATCAGCCGGAACCGGAATCTTCTATATAACGTGACATTTTCGAAGTAAATTGTGCTCAACTGGCACGCTTACACGCCACAAATGAAGAACGGAAGTCAGTTAAATAAAATATAATATTCTCAAATAAAAATACAGTATCAAGGATACTGGAATTGATGACACTGGACGAGAAGAGATATGTAGAGACCGTAGCGTTTGGCGCTCCGTTCTCTCTGACTACCCCGCAAGGGATAAAGCGTGAAGTTAAGTTAAAATAAAATATTCTATGCATTCTAATTGAAATGTCAGTCACCCCACTTCTTAACAATCCTCATGTTCACATACTTAAAAGCTATATGTTATGTCCCCAGTAATTCCACCCATTACGTTATCCTTTAAAGTGTAACATTATCTCTTGCCCACTACGGTTTTATATTAAAAAAGTTTCTAAATTATAGTGCCTTTTCACTATGATTTATCAAAATGGGCAACTGTATACGCAAATATTGTGGGTTCAATTTCCATTCGAGGAAAGAAATATTTCATATTTAGGTTACCTCGCTCTAGTTATAAGGCAAAGCGCGGCGTTGAGTTCCACCACCAACAAGCAGTACCTCAAAAACGTGGCGGAAATTGAGGAATAAAAGTGACTTATCATCCTTGTGGAAATCAAACTTACAGCCATCGCGTTTATAGACAAACTCTGCCCTTGCGCCACAACGGGCTCCAATGGACATATTTTCGTAAAATAAAACGAAAATTTTTGTACGATTTGAGAATTATTGTTTTTTTTTACTATATTGTGTGGAGAACGGAGTATCTCGACACTATGTTCCCTTTGCTTAGCTTGCTGTGTGCGGGATATAGCGTGAAGCTGATTTATTTACTTTTAACTGTATTATAAAAAAAAACATATTGTAATCTATATTATCAAAGTGCCAGTAGGTACGTTTTAAAATTATTACATAGCTTGCTCTTTTATATATATTTAGAATAGTGAACATAAAACATAACGTAAAAAATAAAATAAAAACTGTTTGTTTTGTTCAACACAATAGAGAATTTACGGTATAACTCTTTAAATTGTTTTGTTGTATTTAAAATTTAATTACTGTATAGGAATGGAGTTGTTTAAAGTAGAGTCGGTTGTTTGGGGTTCGATTTTCATTTTGATAAATATTTATATTAAATGCGTTTTCAGCGATGATGTTATATTTCTTGTTTTTCAAAACAAAATAAAAAAATACAATCAAAATCTGTCTAAGCTAAACTGACTTTGTCATGCCAGGCGAAAATGTACCCTGCATCTTCCCTAAAACTGGAAGCAACGACTATGTCTTTTACGCATAACTTCTTTAAAAGAACAGAAGTTAAAGAACAAAAATATTTTAATTCTTAACTAAGCTAAAATTGATTCTACTACCAACATCAATCATCTCAAACATAATATAACCTTAAAAATAATTATCCTCCCAACATCAACAAGAAATCCATACAAAAAGGAACCTAATTATTCACCCATGCTATGAAAGAACCGAAAGCTCTGTTTTTACTAGCGTAGCTTGCGGTGTACAAAGCGGGTACATTAAAGGTAGATAGAGTCGAGGTGAATTATACTGTGCTGCGGGGCATCTTTAGCACAATTTCATTTTTTTAATGCAAAGTCGGTATAGAGTAATTGATAGACTGGTTGTGTATTTTTTATGAAACAAGCGTCGTTTTTCTTTAAAGTTTTGTTCATTTTCTTCGTGGAATATTGAAGATATTGTTTTTTTTTTCGGTTTATGTATCCCGCATATATTAGAGACTGAGGGAATCTAGTAATAAGACGCTCCGTAACATATGAACTGTAAAATTTTCGAAACATTGTGTGTTGAATGGCGGAACCCAACGCCGCGAAATTTAATTTGTTAAATGTAAATTTTTGGAGATCGTCCATCATCGCTTGGCTTAATATTTAAAAACTATAAGCCACCTAAGTTTAATTAGACTTAGAAGAAAAGCTTGATATTTAAGAAAAAAAGATTTATGATTTAAATACAGTAAGTAACAACAAACAAAAGTTAACTATAACAAAAAAATAAAATATCCATTTTATTACAGTAATTTTTATTTTAAGCCAAGTAAATAAAAGGCCTTTATATAGAAGAGACGGTTAAAAGTATGTAATAGGGGATTATTACTGAGCGCCAAGAGGCAAGGTTTTGTTTTAAATGCACACTGCAGTCGTTGTAAAGAACAGTGTTATTATGACTTTTGTATACTGAAATTTATTTATTTATCTACTTTTATTTATTTATTTTTAGTTAGAGGCCGTAATGGCTCTTATATTTCCATTTCTTCGCTCTGGTATCGAGGCAAAGCGGCGTTGAGCTCTGCCACTCAACACGCTGTATTTCGCTGCATATTGAGAAGTTGACCACAGGATCAATTTCTATGTTTATATAAAAGATATATATCTATTATATATAAAAATACAATACCTTATACACAGAAGCAAAGTAAAAAGCTACTTACATGATCCGCAACCAGGTTTACTTATTTTGCCTAAAATCCTCAGCTTGCTTATATGAATACGTCTAGACTGTACTTGAAAGAGTATTGAAATACAGATTTAGGGATTAACTCTAAATAAATACACAGGGATTTACATTTTACCTTTTTTTTGTACTATATATATGATTCTTATATTCGAAGATATTCAATTTTTTTCAACAGTTATTTGGAAAAAGTATTATATTTGTTTACTGCCATACATGTCTTATATTAGTTCATCGTGGCGTAGTGGAATAGCGAACGGCTTTAAAAGTAATGATTGTAAGTTCGATCCTGACAAGGGTTCACAATAATTAAAATCGGCTTCACGCTGTATGTCACACTGACAATGACAGCAATTCGTTGTAAAGCACAAGAGAACAGAGTGCTTATCTGACATACTGCTATTTTGTTAAAACCTGAAGTTAAAAAATCATTTAAATTAACTGTCTCAAGTACTACATCTAGCGCTACACTTTTTGAACCTAACTTAAGGAATATTAATAATTTACAATATAAATATATAAAAAAATCCGCTTCATGCTTTATCCCGCCCCCGGCAGTTCCCCACTTTCTGCCAAATTCTGGAGGCATTGCATGTTGAGTGGTAGAACTCAACGCCACGCTTTGCCTCGACACCAGAACGAAGAAATAAAAATATAAACGTTAGTAAATTTCACTTCCTTGAGTGGGAATTGAACCTACAACCGTCGCGTTATAGTCAGCGTCACACCTTGTGCCGCTATGCCACGACGGCCTCTCCAATATAAATATTCCTCTAAATATTATTTAATAGTGTATTATACCATTACTTCTTCGCTACAAGTATAATTGTAACAAAAATCCTTATAAAAATTCCGCATACACCCTAAAATATTTTGGCAGCCAAGTTGGCACCGGCTAGAGTGAACTTTTGAGAAATCGTGAAACACCGAAACATATATCTATATATTGTATATGTTCTATGAAACAGCCGAGAGTTCGTAGTAAGTGTAATATAATGGTACATTAAGCTGGGTGCAGACATGCTATTGTAGGAATATCTTTCAGCTTTATGGGTTGTGAAGAACTTATATTATGGCGTGTTCTGATGCATTCACGGGTTTTATCTAGCAAAAGTACTTTTTTTGGTTATAATGTATATGAATTCGTAAAAAATCGCTTCCGCAATTATATGGAAATAGCTAAGAGGTGTTAGTCGTGGTGCAGGTGCACAAGTGTGTGGCTGTAAACTTGATAGGTTTTGGGTTCGATGTATTTTTTTTCATGGGAAAAGGACACCTGAAGGTTCACCGCCTGAAGAATCACCGCCGTCCACGAACACCAGAGGAGCTACAGGTGCGTTGCCAGCCTTTAAGGTGGCCGCGCATATATATATACGCGCATTTTATTATGAATATGTATATTTCCATTTCTTTGCTCTAGTTTAAAAGTAGGGAGTAGAGTGTCTTAAAACTTGACTCCTTCTGCTTACTCTGCTGTATTTTGAATACAGTGTGAAGATGAAAATAAAAAGAACTGCTAATAGTATTAACCGCTGGTAGGTGTTATTTTTTTAAAGCTTATAAGCCTTAATCGATAAATTGTGTCGGAGACAAAAATAAATTCATCAATTTTCAGTACAAATATTTTAAATAAAAAAAACATTATGATTTTGAAAAAGGTTGTTGTGGCGCAGGGGTACAAACGAGCGACCGTAAATGTGCCGTTTATAGGTTCGATTACCAAGGTTAATTCGTTTCGTAACACTAGATTCTTAGGTTCCCTCTATCTAATAAAGTGTGTTGCTAAAAATATGAAAAAGTATTCTAAATTATTTGAAAAGTGTAAAAAACAACCGTAACAATAAGTAGTAAGACGTTGTAAAACTATCTTTAATACGTTAGGTCTAATCTAAAATGCCATATTCATCTTATTCAGACACTAATGGTATGGAAGTTTGTATTTATGTATACACTTAGAAATAATTTGTTTGCTTAGGATACACTCTGTATCCAATATATACTACTCTAGTAATACCAATATATACTACTCCAAGTATTAAGACACTCCGTTAGCCACTTTCTGGCGAATGCGGCAGGCATTGCGTCTGTGGCAGAACTGCCGGGCATAAATGCAGGGCTTTGTCTTGACACCAGAGAGAAGAAATGGAAATATAAACGTAAAGTGGGGAACGAACCCACAACCGTCGCGCTACAGTCACACGGCCTCGGACCTCGATGGTGGATAATATATTATTTAATCTTAAATATAAACAAAATAAAAAATAATCTATTGTACATTTTTTCTTTCTCTTTGTTTTCTTATGAACTAACAATAAAATGGAGATATTTTTAGCTTCAAGCTTCACGCGAGATGAAATGTAAAAAATGATTATTTTATTCCCCAGAGTGTTCAAAAATGATTATTTTATCCAATCGAAGCCGCAACCGTCGCGCTCACAACATCACGCTGGTGCCCCCGCGCCACCACGGCCTTGTATTATGTTAATTTTATTATCATGTTGTTTGTGGAATGTGATTAACTGCAGTACCTACTCACCGTAATACGGCTTATTTGAATGGTTGAATAAAAAAAGTTCTTACATTATATTACTAAGATTGAAAAAAAAGAGATTTTCTATATTTTTCTAAAAACAAACAATAACTGAAGTAAAATTACTTAATGAAATTATTAATATTTTCACTACGTCGATTTGGTAAAGAGGCATAACGCGGCATTAAGTTACGCTATTCAACATGCAATTCACTGACGTCGAGAATGGCGTTCGGCAAGTTCATTCGGCGGTCAAATGAAGGTTCCGTGACTGATATAGTGGAACACAACATCAGAAGGCTATTTCCGACAGAGAAGAGGAGGCAATAAGCATATTACGTAACCAGCTTCCACCACGATCAACAAGATCGACGGCCACAAACTCGGATTTGACAAAAGTAAACGCAGACCATTCAAGATTGAATGATTGTAAGCTCGATCGATCGACGATGGTTAACGTCCACTTTACATTTCAAAAAGAAAAACAAAAGCTTTAACAAACTTTATTTGATAAAAACAAAAAAGTGCAGACAACAAAGTCAGTGGCGCATAAAAACTAAATAATAAAAAATAATAAAATAAAAACATGCAATGCCTGCAGAGTTCGCTGAAAAGCTGGAAACAGCAATGTCTTAATAGTAACGGAGTGCCCTAACACTAGGTTCTCAAATTCCCTCCGCCTACCCGGCAATGTTCAGTGTGAAGTTAAACAAAGAGATATCTCCACTTTACTTTTTTAACTTAAGTGTCAAATTATCTTTTTTCTTTAATTATCCTTTATATAAGCAAAGGTAAGTTATTACTTATAACGACGAATAGAATTCACAAAGCTGATCAGATTAAGCTATTCGCCGTAAATGTAAATTAGGTGTAAACCAACCACTAAAACTCGAATATAAACGATTCTAGTTTGAGAACGTACATTTATTAGTAAATCCGTAAGTTCTGCTCCCAGAACTCATAAATATTGCATCTTATTTATTAAATTTTAGTATCCAGTTCTACTTTGCGTAATTATTTATGTTTCTGTAAATTTTTCTTAAATATTCAACTTTACGCTTTTCAACGTATACGTAGGGCAGAGAGAGGGAACCTTGTGTTAAGACACTCCATTTTCCTTTTTTGGAGTTAAGATTGAAAAAAATGCGTATTGAGTGGCGAAAGTCAACGTTGCGTTGTCTACTAGAACCAGGATACGAAAATAAATATAGACATTCTCTCAAGTGGGGATCCAATACACAACCATCGCATCTACAGTTAGATACTGTTCCAATGCGCAAAGATGGCTTTAGTTTTCTTATAAGCATATAGAATCTGGATAGGGGATAATTTCTATATTGATTTAATTTTTTTCATAACGAATTTAAATTTTCAAGTAATATCAAAAGATTTAATATTTTTATAAGTGTACTACAATATTAGGTATAATATTTCGTTCACCTACAAATAAAACAAATTATATAAGTAAAAATCTCTTGATGTCTCATAACTACCACGAATAATACAAATACTCTTTCTATTCAATTTAGACCAAGCGATCTCCACCTCCTATCTAAAATATGTGATTAGAGAATATTCTTTTTAAAGTAAGACAACTGGAGTGTAAGGACAAATGTATTGGAAAAATCCCTACGTGTGTGGGCTCGCCCGCATCACAGATTAGGGCTTTCGTGGCTCAATTGCGCAGAAAGAGATGTCTGTAGATAAAAAACAGACATGTTTGCATTTATTCTATTGTAGCAATTGCTTTAAATTAAAATCTATTGTGAAATTTATACGCAATTATACTTAGATGTTATCTATAAAAAAACCAGCTTCATGTTCTATCTCGCACATAGCAGGGAAGACAGAGGGAACCTAGAGTACCTTAGTCACCTTGGTAAAATGCCTCCAAAATTCGGCGGGGAAATAAGGAACGGAGTGTTTTAACACTAGGTCCCCTCTGTCTACCCTGCGCGGGATACAGCGTGAAGCTGGTTAAATTTATTAATAATGTTGAAGTTTGTTGTTTGTTTGTTCGTCACTTTCAGGAACTACTGGTACAATTTGAAAAATTCCTTTGTGTCGGATATTGCATTAAACTCTCGTAAACGTATCGTGTGTA
>DWGR01005258.1:0-10506 GCA_018247715.1 Heliconius burneyi
CTTTAACTTATTACCAGAGTGAGAAAATAAAATAAACTCATTTCCCCGAATGGAAATCGAATCTATAACTTTCGTGCTTTCAGTCAGATGTTGTGCTACTCCCCCACGATATATGAATAGTTTTTTTGTAAATTACTTAAATAATATGCATTATATTCAAATAAACACTTTTTTACGACTTTATTTGACAAAAATGAATGTATTTTTTTGTAAAACAAGTAATCTTCCTTTCAATTTCAAAAGAAAATATAGACGCAGTTGTTAAGTGGTCGCATGACAATGATATTGTTCTAAATTCCGACAAAGCTAATTTTCTCATCATTCATTCACCATACCTGTATCCTACGGAATCGGCTCCGAATATGTATACACATAGTTTTGCATGCTTCCATAATAATCTTATTAATTGTCAGTGTAAACCTATTCAAAAAGTAAATTGTGTAACCTACTTGGGTGTTAAAGTCGACAAGAACCTCTCCTGGGTCTATCATATTGATTATCTTTATAATAAATTAAGATTGCTCCTCAGCAAATTTTATAATTTAAGTTTGAAAGCTCCAGCTGATACACTTTAATGTTTGTATTTTTCATTGGTAGATTCAATACTGGCGTACGCTCTTGATAGCTACGATCTTGCATTTAGATCATATATATTTAAGCTTGAAGCGTTGCAGTTAAGTTTTTTAAAATTCCTAGTAAATAAAAAAACAAAAGAAAATTGTAAAGGCGAATATTCAAAATTATTTAAAATCTGTAACATACTCCCAATTAGTTTAAAACATAAATATCTCTTAGCTATAAACAACCATAGCAATCGGGAGCTTGGCCTTAAATTAGTGTACAATGAGCATGGCACCCGGTCTATGTCTGCAGGAAAATTTGAAGTACCTCGGATGCACAACTATTACGGTGATAGAACCCTTAGGAAACGTGTATCTTATATACTAAATAGTTTGCCTGAGGACATACGCCGCGAACCAGTTTTAAAGAGGTTTAAATTTAAACTTAAAAGTATTTGTTATCAACTATTTAGAAATACTTGTACAGTTGATTTAAAAATGATCTTTATTAAATTCTGTCTGTTTTAAAGAGACTCGAGAGTTTTGTAGGACATAGTATAATTTACTGGTATGTAAATAATAAATTTAAAAAAAAATGGAAAGCATTAAAAATAAACCTCATAAGTGAAAAAAAAAACCATCATCTAAAAAGACTTATGATCAAAAAGCTTTTCACATATCATAATTCATTTGTGGTTCAATAAAAATATGAGTGAATAATGAAACGGACTACTATAAATTAATTCCCATGTAACAGCCAATTAGGGTGTTAAAGATTCCGATTAGAGGTTTTATTGCACCACAAATATTTCGCACTTTGTACTAAGTGAACAATCTGTTGGCAGCCTCGTCGTTGTCTTTGAGTAACAGTAGTAATATATATTTATATGTGTTTTAGTTAATACTGAGTAACTGGAAGACGTAGTTATTGAATTTAGTGTAATTTCTTATTAGAAGGAGAAGATGGTCTACGGGAAAAGGCCAAAACAGGATTTTTCATTATAAGTCTTAATGCCAAGCTCCTATCTACAATTTTCTTTACCTTCACGTTGTATCCCGCTCATGGTATTGTAAGCAGAGCTGGGAACTTAGCGTTAAAACATTCTGTTCCCATTAATACATTTCCGTCCTCTACTTTCTGCCAAATTAAGCAGGAAACGAGAGTATTACATATTATATTGCAGGAATCGAACCAAAACTTCCCGTTTATAGTCGCATGCTTCTGCGCCACAAGTGACTGGTATTCTTATTCATGTAATGGTAGTACCATATAAAGGTTTTGTAAGTAATTCACTTATTCTATAATTATTTCTGTAATGAGTAAAAAATGCATAAATATTATGCATAATATTACGTACAAAATTTCATAAAAAAATAAAATGACAAAGCTGGAAAAACACGTAGGCTGTTCTAATACCGGCTTTTAGCGTGAGTATAAAATATATAACGTACATTTTCATTAAGCCTCTTCAGATAAAACCTTATTGTTAAAACGATCGTAAAATTTAAATCCTCCGAGTGGAATTGTTGGAATGTGAATATAATATTTTTTAGATACTTTAAAAGGGCTTAAAATATAATTAATGGCTATCTGTAAGTTAAAAAAGTGTACCTGAATTTTAAGAAGTTTACTTTTACTCTACTACTATTGAAAGTTATAACAATTCTATTATCTTGGTACAATATATACAGAATTGGTTAGAAATTAAACAATTTTCATTCTTTATATTATGTAAATTCACTCTTTTTCCCGCATATCCCGGGAACAAAACAGAGAGAACCTAATACTACTAATACACTCTGTTCTCACCTTCTGCTAAATTTTCGAAATATTGTGGGTTAAGTGGCGGAATCCAACGCCGTCTTAGAGGAACGGAGGAGTGTAAATAATTTTAAATGTAATAATCGCTCCCCGGAGTGGCGATCATACAAATGTTTGTCACAATGACATAAAATCTAATCCAGCTTTGAAATTAAGACAAAAATTTATAAATAAATCAGTAATATGTGTAAAATTAATCTTCTTTTAGAAGATTTCACGTCAGATAAGACGATCTACATCTGTATTCTACTAAAACTATTCAAATACACCATCTAACCACTGTCCCATTATAGCTCAATTTGGACTATCAGCACAACCATCGACAACAACTTTAAGACATTAAAGTTCAGTTCCGACGTAATTCAACGTGCATTTAACCGCATGTGGCCAAACAATTCCAATAAGGCTTTACCCAAACATCCCCCAAAATATCCCTGGCAATTTTATGCCGCCGTAAAAGCTACGTTATCTACCCATCTACCATATTGTACGTTTCAGCGTGCTTGTTGCGATTACTAAGAGTACAGTGAGTTGTGTACATACGGGACTCTATTGGGTTACAACGGTTATGATTTTCTAGCGTTTTTTATTGATTTTTTTATGGACATTACCAAGTTGTCGTAAAAGTAAAGAAATATATGTCTGTGCATATTAAATAATGTCTAAGAAATAGTGCTTACACAAATTCCTTGAAATTTGTCTAAATGAGTTACATGCAATATATCATCGCAGTGGTTTATAAATCCAATAAAATGTAGTAATAATAGCATGCGCATAGGGTTTTTTGCTCCACGCTGTGGAGCACGTTCTGCTATGTTCTTATTATCAGAGCGAGGAAATGAAATAAATATCATTCCTCCGAATAGAATGGAACCGCAATCACCAAGTTTTCAATAATATCATTAATTTTAACAATAAATTCACTAACACGGCAGTTTCTTGAGAAAAACACCTCCGTGTGTATATTTTGAGGCTTTTCCAGCAATAAAATTTGCATAACTACGCTCTTTGGCACGGCTGCAGTCTCTTATTAAATTTCCGCCCCTCAGAGAGTCATTAATGGTTTGTACTTAACCACCTAGCGGCGTACTGTGATAAATCATAAGGTATCAAGTGGTGGCGTTTACTAGTCCCGCTGACTTTTATAGCGTCTTGAGATGTGAGCCCGGGATCTGGGGAGATTACTGTAATCCTCTGTTTATTCTTATTTTTACGCAATGATTATCGTATATCAAATATGATGGTACAATAAGTAATAGTAATTGCACTGAACGGGAATATATAATTTTTTATTAGTGACAGTAGATTATTAAGTAACTTCGTAAGGAATTAACAGAACTATTTATGTGTGTAAAGAAGCGTCGACTTTTTAAAACACGAAATAATATGTATTTCCCCATTGCAATATGGTATTTAGGTTCACGATCTTCTTACATTTACATAACTACTATGTATAATTAAATAACATACTAAACTTCTACTAAAACTAAAAGAAATCTTTACAAATTATATTATCTCGAAAATGAGAGGAATGATTAACTTTGTCAGGAAATACGAAAATCTCAATATAGAGTAATAGGAGCACGCGTTTAGATGTATGCATGTAATTAAGGTTCCACCCACCGCGCGTTTAAAATTGATAGTCCGTGTCAATGTGAAATGGAACGCAGATAACATACGACAGACATCATTTCATATCCAATTACAATACGCTCTCGAATTAACTATTCATTTAACACCAGTCATTCGATCGAATATATTGAAATGGATTCGGCGTGTATTATTATATTTTTGAGTGTTATATCTCACAGTTTTTCGGCTATTGTTCAGTGGCTGCCTTCCACCAGTTTTAATTTACCAATAAATTTTGATAGTGGAAAGCTACCTTGTTCGAAACAAACTGTCATATTTCCTGAAACAGTGAATAGTTCTATTGTTATTGAATCTGAAACTTCAGTATATTCTTTTATATTACCAATAGACGGTGAATTATTTCTTGAAGATGGTATCATAGAGTTTGGTTCGTTTGATGAAGATAATTGTACTGGAGGCTACGAACATTTTGTAGACAAATCTTACTCTTCTTGGAATCGTCCCGAAGTTTGGGATTCACCAAAGTTCAATAAAGCCACGCCAGACGCCGAGAGAGTGCCATGTTATGACGATATTGTTGAATTTCCAACAGACAAAGGATTTTCTGTCGTCTTACCAGATAAAACACAAAAACTACGCGGTATTACAATTGCCGATGAGAGATATGATACAATGGAACTTAGAGACTATGTTTTAAGGAATAAAAATCAGCTTCAACAGTTTTATCTTAATAAATACGATGATACTGGAATTGTGATAGAATTTGATTTTTGTAAGTCGCCTGCTGGTTGTCCCTGTCAGAAACAGGTCCTCGATATTGATTGTGAAGCTAAATTTTGTCCTATTCCATCTTGTGTAGAACCCATTCAACCAATTGGCCATTGTTGTAAAATTTGTGGCGGTGTTCTTGTTTATAAAATTGATCAAAGTTTTCGTCTTTTTCCTTTTAAAGAACATGTTGAAGAAACATTGTCTAGTTATGGAGAAAATGAGTTGGTCTATCATATTGGAAGACTTCCAAATGACCAAATTCAGTTAATCATTGTAGAGAACGGTGAATATACTGGTCTAAGTGCAGAAGTCATAAATAATATTGATAATAGCTTGAAGTGGCATTTGGGATCGAAAATGCAAATAAGTGGTATTCCCTTTTACAAATCAGGGATGGGTGGTAAAATATTTATTTCTATATTCTTTATTGTAATTATAGTGATGGGCGCCGTATATCTTTATTATTATAAACTACCAGACGTGAGGTTCCCGGTTATAGGCCGGGGCAACTTTACAATGTTTTCAAGATATGATCGCAGAAGCGAGAGTGTGGTGTCTTTGACGAGAAGAAGTTCTGTAGCTCCAATAGGAAGTGGCGCACCTACAGCCTTTCGAAATCCTTTATACGACTCTAAGAGAAGCAAATCTTCAGTGGAATCTAGTGATCAGTAATTAGCAAAGATATTAAAAAAAACATATTTTCCTTAAAATATTACTTGCTTAAAAAAGATCCTAATGTTTTTTTTCCTTCGTTTATATAACCTAACTTGAATCCATTAAAAAAATAATGATCGATCTTATAAAAGTTTTTAAGTTAACATTTCAAGACAAACCGACAGCAAACTTTCGGCAAATGCTATAAAACTTGGAAATTCTATATTATCTACGAAATATAAATAAAGCAAAACAAATTCGTCTCCACTAAGACCAATATTGAATATAGCCCTTTGTGCTTTTGCCCTTCCGCTCTAAATGTGAACTCAATCAATAGTATTGAGTTTCTTAAAACAGCTCAAAAGACACGACTGTCATGAGAGTCGTTAATCATTTCTCTTTGATACTTATTCTACGAAAGAGAGAGCGCTAGATATGAAACAGATCCGAGAACGATATTTTATATATCTGGAGGTACGAGTATATTGCCCACATAATTGTATTTAAATTATTGTAATAATATTGAGTTATACATATATATGTCAACTTTGTAAAAATACAATGCTATTATTTAATTATAATCAATAATGTTTAATGTTTAATTATAACTCTCCATCGTATTTTTATTTAAATATATGCTATAAAAATGCTCATGTTTTCTCTTTTCTTTAAATTTATAAAATACATATATTCATTCAACTAGACTTACATATTACCAATAAACATAATACCTTCCCAAAAATAATATCGCTCTCTAACCATACGAACGCTTTTCCCATTTCAACGCGAACAAAGCGCGTGCTCACGATCGGGCATTGTCGCCTGCCCATTGTTTTTGTGAAGCCTGATTTATGTCGCGCCGCGTTACGCGTCAATGACTCCACTGTGACATGTCTTAATGATGAAGATACGTATCTGTTATTGGTGGGTTTAGCTCAGTTGCTAGACATCCTTTGGAACTAGGGGTTCGATTTAAATTTAAAAAAAAAACAGAGTAGCTAATACAAATGTCGATGTCTCGAAATGGAACGGAAAGTGGCGAACGTAGTGCCTCAATACTGGACTCCCTTTCCTATAGGATAATGTTAAGGGTTAGTTATCGTGTAAGGTACACTTAATGTTAATTATGTGTTTTATTTTGTAGAAGCTCCCGTTAATACGAGTCGTTAATTGTGCTGTCTAGACATTTGAAATAAACAAAATTAATTCTGCCAACGACAATTGACGATTCAGAAGATTCATTACATTTTAGTGTCTGTGTACAATGGTTTCAGATTCGATTTTCATTTAAAATTGTATGCCTCTAGTCTCCGCCTAGAGAAAAAATATTTAGAGAGAGAGACTCAACCCAACACGCAATCGCTTAAATATACAACCAAAGTAAAAATGAATGAAAAAGTCTTTCACATAATAATTGTAATAAATGATTAAAAGAGGGCGAAGTGGCACAGCAGCACAAAGGTGTGACTGTAATGCGACGGTTGTGGGTTCGATCCCCACTCGAGGAAGTGAAAAGGTCGAGGCTAAGCGCGGCGTTGATTTCTGCCACTCAACACCCATTACCTCCAGAATTCGGTAGAAAGTGGGGAACGGAGTGTCACTAGGTACCCTCTGCCTATCGCGCTGTGTGCGGGATACAACGTGAAGCTAATTTTATTTATTTATTTTTGATTGAAGTAACACTAGGTATAATGAGTGAAAATAATGACTGATGATGATTCAGATATAAAAATGAGTAGAATTTTATTATAGTTCCATCAACACTGGCACATATTCCTATAGCAACACAATCTATGACAATTTCAGCGTGGGATTTTTAAAAGTCACAGTTTTCAAATATTTCGCTTAATATGTTTTTGATTCCTGTAGATTCTTATCTAATATTCCCAAGTTTAAATTACACGCGCTTAATCTACTCTGGTAGTGAGAATAGCCCTAGTGTGTAAGTGCCAGCAATTTTTGAGTGTATCTTTTTTTATATCTTTACGCTGAATCCCGCTTATAGCAGGGTGGGTAGAGGGAACCTGGGAACCTAGTATAAATACACTCCTTTCCCAATAAGACACTTCTATTTACCGCCAACTTGTCGAGGGATTGCTTGTTAGCTTGCGAAAGTCAACGTCACGCTTTATTAGAGTGAGGGAATCTCGACACCTCTTAAAGATAGTAGCTCAAGATGAACCAACAAGAATTGCTAGGTATCATAAAGAGAGCATGATGAGAGAGTAACTAAAAAAAGATGAGCCTGCAAACGTGACTGGTTGTGAGTTCGATTCCCACTCGAGGAAATGAAATTATTTATATTTTAATTTCCTCAATCTGGTTGACGATGTTGGCGGCGGCGTTCGGTAGAGGCCGGAAGTCGGGAACGGCAGTGCCTTAATGAGAAAAGAGTGTCTTAACACTAGGTTTCCAAGTTCCTTCTACTTACCCTGGTATATGTAGGATACAGCGTGAAGCTTACAAAAAATATCATATTTTCTATTTACCTAGAAATTCAAGTGACGTGTAAGGGAACTTTAACAAAAACAAATCACTACACACAACAAAATGATTATTTTCCAAGTATAAAACAAAATGGAACTACAAAATGGTAGTTTCAAACTACGTATGTGGACATTGTTGGCAAAGTTTCACTGTACCAGTCCCCAGTTGCCAGCGAACTCCTATACTACGTCAAATCTGAATTCTAACAAAAGTCCGGCGAACCAAATCGAATCAGTGCTCCGACATCAATCTATTTAGCGTCTCCTACGATTTGAAACACAAATGTAGAAGTTGTATAGAAGTGATATATAAAACATATACACATATTTTTAGTTTTACACTGTTTCCAGTATTTAACAAAGGCATCTTAGTGTTAAGACACTCTGTTGTACATGCTCCGCTCAACTTTCGAGACATTGTGTGTTGAGTGGCGGAACTCAACGCAGCGTTTCACTTTATGACCACAAGAAGGAAATTATTCTTTCCTAGAAAGGAATCGAACCCACATTATACAATAGGTATAATATTTACAAATAACCTTTACGCTTTTTATGCATTGTACCATAGACAAAGAGGATCTAATGACTAGAAAATGTGACTTCCATTTTCCAGCAATTAACATGCAATGATATTTTAAATATAGTCAATATGACACTTGAGTTGCTGCTCACATAAATAATCTAAATCTAAATCTACTAGAGGAAAAGCTTAAATTGAAAAAAAAAATGTATAAATATATGATGTGGTTAGACAGTCAGAGGTTGATTTGTCAATACAAAATATGAAAATGGGTACATATCGAAAAATCAAGTTCAAATATTATTTCTTTTTTTTTAGGACAAGGACAAGGCAAACGAGCGTTCGGGTCACCTGAAGGTAAGTGATCACCGCCGCCCACGACTCCGTGTAACACCAGAGGAGCTACAGGAGCGTTGCCGGCCTTTAAGGTGGAGATAGATGCGCTTTTTGAAGGTACCCATGTCATATCGACCTGGAAACACTGCCGCGGGTAGGCCATTCCACAATTCCGTGGCGCGTGGAAGGAAATTCCTACGAAACCGCACAGCAGTGGAGTGTCACATATCCAGATGGTGCGGATGATACTTAAGTTTATGACGTACTCGTTCAAGTTTCTATTTATTTCTTATCATCTAAAACAATGTATTCTCAATTAAATATAATAATTTAAAGCATATCAAAATACAAAAATAAAGTTTCTGCTTAGTTACTTTGTAACAAAATAGGTTTAATGTGCTATAACTTGTTATGGTTTCTTTAAAGTCAATCGTAAAGTAAAAGTACTCAGCTAACAAAGCTCCATACTATTTCTACTGACCTCTACGTATAGACCCAGTCACATTTCAAAACTATTTACCGGAGGGTCGTAATTCGATTACGAAGATCTTATTTTGTGATTCGAGAATAATTCGTAAAACGCATTCGGTTTCCACAATACCTACAATATAGTGGGGTGATTTTTCTTAAATAGAAAACTTGCCGGCTTGGCTGAGCTTTGTGGGAGATAAATTACTTTGTTAAAGCCATTAGCAATGAACTTTTGTAGTTTCTTACGTTGACATTAATGGGTCTTTAAGTTTTATTCTAGGAAGAGAGCAGAGAAAGCTCTTTCGCTTTGGATTTAAGAGTGGATAAAAATTTGATTGATTTATAGAGTGTTTATTGTTTTAAAATGGCTGACGGAGAAGTTAAAATAAAAAATGCGGTCAATTTATGTGACGAAAGGTAAAAACTGAAACATAAAACAAGAAAAATAAAATAAAACAAAATACTTATTAGTACGTACTAGTTCAATATACTAAGCCTACATTGGAGTAAGTTTATTAAAATGAATGTCTATATATATACCTACGTACATAAATTTAAATTAGAAGACCATTTATAACACTGTTGTGCGGTTATATCCACATACACGATTTTATTAGCTTAATGTTTTATCCCAATCATAATAGAGTAGGCAGAGGCAACCTGTGAATCAAGTATGGATATACTCTGTTCAGCAGTAAGACATTTCCATTCCCTTCTTTCCGTGTTTAGTGGTGGGACTCCACGACGCGCTTTGCCTTTTTTCTTTCCCCGTTAAATTACAAAAAGTAAAGGTGTAATATTAAGTAACAGGTTATGGGTCAGATTGCCATATTTTAATATTTTCATTATTTCTTCTCTCTGTTAATGAGGTAAAGCGCGGCGTTAAGTTCCGCCACTCAACACGAAATGTCGGTGGAAAGCGGGACGAAAATATCTTAATTTGAGCAGAGTGTTTTAATAATAAGTTTCCAGATTCCCTTTGCCTACGCTAATATATGTGTAATACGGCTTGAACCTAAAAAAAATTAGCACACCCGTGTTACTATCTTTTCTTGGGTGAAAGCTGTATCACTTTAAAGAGGAAAATTAGTGAAATGACAAAACGAAATCTCATATCACAATCTCTTCTCTTTTAAGTAATTAATCTTTTAAGTATTTAACCAAAACATTTTCTTTAAAACCACATTACAGAACAATCCCCAGAACTAATCTAAGCATTCCTTTCTGGAGTCCCCAACGTATATTAGGAGTCTATTGTGCCCCGTTTAATAAGGCCATTCTACTTTCCACTCG
>DWGR01005259.1:0-10505 GCA_018247715.1 Heliconius burneyi
AAATCCATCCTATAAATAGGGCTCAAATAATAGATGATGCTATGAACTTGGCCCTTTCTGGTCGCTTGGACTACAAAACTGCTTTGGATATTACAAGCTATTTATCGCACGAGAAAAGTTATGTGCCTTGGAAGGCAGGTCTTGTTGCTTTGGGTTATATAGACACTATGCTATCGAAAGGAGCTTATTATTTAGAATATAAGGTATGTTAATAGTGTTTTTTTGATTTTTACTCGAATTGATTCAGATAGGCAAAATTTTATAGTATAATATTTATATATAGCAAATAACTTAAATCTGAGTACTGTAAACGTTAACACCAGAGAAATTGAATGTAAAAGTAGAAATTCTTCGCACTTCAAGTAAATAGAATTAATTTGACTATTGAATGTATTGGATAATTTGTGTGTTTAAGATTAGATTATAATTCAGTCTAGATAAGAGATACAGAAATATGAAGATTCTATAAAATCATAATAGATGGCGCTCTAAGTGTCATCCAAAATACATAATTCCTATATAAATACGGAGAAGGAAAAAATGTAAGGCTTATAGATTATTACGGTTATCTTTTGGACCTATGTAACATACATATCGCATCAATTGAGTACTAGTGTACTTACAAGTAATTAAATAAAATAGATTTCAATTCGTCCCACATAGTCGAGTAAGCAGAGATAATAGAGAGAGAGATACAGAAATAGACACTACGTTCTGCACTTTCAGTTCGAAATTAAGACACATGTTTAGTGGCGCTCGCTTCCGCCGCGCTTTGTTTTGAGTAAAAGAAATAAAAATAATTAACTTCCCCGAGGAGTTGAACCTACAGCCATCACGCTTATAGTTATTACGATGAATAATAATATTTCGTCTAGGTATCCATTATGGGTGCAATATCATATCTTAAGCCTTGTTGATTAAGTTTACGATAGATAAAAAAGCCCTTGTAAATTAATGAACTGTAAGCTGATATGAATAGGATTAGAATAAATATTGTATGTAACTATTATATTAGGAATAGGTACACGATAATGTGAAATTGACAATTACTTACATTTTTGGTTAATTAATCTTCATGTTTTATATGCGTCATGCGTAGCATATAAAACAAAACGCCTAGTATTTTACGCTTATACTGTAAGCTTTCTTCTGCGTACAAAATGAAGAATCACCTCGTTTACAGTCAAATGCTTTCTACGATCGGTTAAATTTTTCGCAAAGTAGCAAACATTTTATTTTCTTGAAGTAAACTATTTCGGTTCTGCATCAGCGGTTCCAGGTCTTAAGTTTTTAAATATAAATGAAAAATATTAATCACGTTGAACATAACTCAGAAAATATTTTAAATATAACAATTAACAATAATGTCCATGAATTGGGATCGAATTGATTATTGACTAGATTGATTAGAAAATTGGTCCTACGTTGTTCCTTTGCGCTAAAGTAGTATCAAGAAGTTAGAAAAAAATATCTTTATTCTTTGACGCTGTCTCCCGACCATATGTAACCAGAGGAAACCTGGGAACCACCTTTCCCTAAGATACTTCCGTTTCACACTTTCCGTTGAATTTTTGAGGCATTTCGTGTTAAGTGGCGAAACTGAATGCCGCGCTATGCCTTGTTCCTAGAGTAAGAATAAAAAAAATAAATATTAATATAAATGACAAGTATTTTATTTTCCCTTTCAGAGATATGTATTACGTTTATTAAACAATGCTGTCCAAGAACTTGGTTGGGAAGTATCAACAAATGAGAGCGTTGTGAGAGCTCAACAGAGAGTGGACCTCTTATCAACAGCTTGCCATTTACAGCATATTGAATGCTTGGAACATGCAGTTAGGATGTACACCAACTGGATGTTGACTCCTAATCCTGATGCCTATAACGAGTAAGGCAGTGATTTATTATTATAACTAGCGACCCACACACGGTTGTCTGCTTATACTTATTGTTATATTAAAGTGAAAAAATATTAGAAAAAAAATATGCTTACATATTAGAAAAACACATAGGTGATATATGTTACTGCAGAGATTCATCTAAATCGGTTTTATAGAGTTTTTTTTAGTATAACAAACTTTTTGTTTATAATATTAGTAGGATATTATACAAAAAGAAAATTAAATTGACTGAATATAGTTTGCATAGATTATTCTAATGTCAAAGTCAAAGCTCCCGACGTTCCCTCTTCCCTCTACCCTTACTTCTATATACGGGATAGTTATAGACTCAACTGAAGAAAAAATATAGCAAATATAATATGTATACATTTCCAGAATCCACGCCGACATCCGAAGCACGGTGTACTGCGTGGGAGTGCAGGCGGGAGGCGCGCGCGAGTGGCAGTTCGCGTGGTCGCGTTTTACGGCCGCCGGCGCGCCCTCCGAGCGCGAACTGTTGCTGGCTGTGCTGGGCTGCACGAGGGCGCCCTATTTGCTGTACCGGTTAGTAATTTAGTAATATAAGTTCTGTTTTCAGTTTCACGCTGTATCTTACATATAGCAATAATAGGCGGGGAGAAACTACTATCAAGGCACTCTGTTCATCGTTTATACCTGAATTATAGCTTAAGAAAACGGAGAAATTAAAATTGTTTAAATATAATAAATTTCGGTATTTTAATTTTTAGCCCTGGAATCTACTAGCTAATATTTTTGCAGTCAGACTTTATTGCTCTATGCCACGAAGGCCTCTTTGGTCTGTAGTCACAGGTGCAACGACATGTTTTTAATAATCTATTATTTTCATTTCAGATACCTCGATTTATCACTTCGAAACGACAGTGGAATACGAAAACAAGATACTGTGAGAGTATTTTCAGCGGTAGCCAGTTCTTCTATAGGAGAGCCGATAGCTTTTAACTTTGTTAGAGCTAACTGGCAAAGGCTGAAAGAATAGTAAGAAACTGTACAATTTTTTTAACAATTATTATTTTATTATCTTTATGTTTGAGTCTAATTGTTGTGCGTGCCACTGTAATCGCAACAAGTTGTAGGTTCGATCCCCATTGGAGTAATTGAATATTAAGCACAAAAAAGAAAAACAAAATAAAGTCATCCCAAGAGGTGATCGAACCTAAATCCATCACGTATACAGTTATACCTTGTTCTGCTTTGTCAAAATGGTCTCGTATATATATAACGAATACATATCTCTTACTGACTTTTGTAACTTAATGTTTTTTTTCAGTGTCGGATCAGTATCTACGCTTAACTCGATACTCAAGGTGGTCACCAGGAGGATCAATCAGGTTCACGAATACGATGAGGTATTTCTTTATACTTTTATTTTCACGTAGTTTATTTACGCTTAGATCACATTATATTTAAACGTTAAAACAAATACTGACAAAAAATAAAAAAATCTTCGATCATAAGATTTTATTTATTGTTAGTATATTTACTTTTTATATAAAATGTCATATAATATGTAAGAATGGTTCTCATATTTTGTCACATTTTGTTCCTTTTTTAATGACTTTTCATTAGACTGGCTTATTATTATAACTATGAAATTAAATTTGACTCATTTATAATTGTATTATGATGAAAGTTGGCTGTTACACGTATCTTAGGTTATATACAATAACAAGGCATCATGAGCCATGATCTCAATGGTGGAACTCCTCACAGGTTACTAGTAAATCGATCGAGTTTAGTTTTATATAATTTGTTACTTTCAGCACATTCTATGGAGTTCGATTTAGTATTGAAAAACGTAATTTTTAGCATGAAAATGTTAAATTATTCGGTACGTCTTAACATACTCGTATTACATTCAGTAACTAAAAATAATCCATTAGGGTAAATTAAAAAAAAAACTCAGAACTTATTCATTTAGTCTTTAGTCATTCTGACTACTAGGCTCAAAGATCGTAAGTTTGATGTCTATCTTATCATATAATTATATGACATGAGCTGATAGCTCATATTTTCATAGTTAAACTAATCATGTCCAAGAATAGGCCAAGTGCGAGTACTAAAGGAGGGTTCCGTAGCAAGTGTCGGTTATTATGATTGTCATCTAGCCAAAATACACTTCTTTTGCCAGTAAAATATTTTTATTATGTAGTAGATCTGAACGATGCCTTGCTCGTTCGAATCTATTGTTATATTATAGTGTATGTGATGGTTGCACAGACTTATTAAGACTAGGGGCCACTCGGGCAAATCATGAACTGAGGCTTGCCTGCCGCCAGAATATAGGTTATTAAAGACAATAAAAAATTGATAACAATTTATTAAAATTGAAAAAGAATGCATGAGAGTACTATTTTTGCTTTCGGCGGTCCACCAGTATTCAACCGGCAGGCATGGGGCCCGCGGGCCACGGTCTGTGCATCCATGTCTATGTCTTATTCTTATGTATGAGCTATATAAAGTTTCATAAATATATTTTATTACTTTGGAATAGTCTTTCTTCCAAACGGTGACTAGGATAAAAAATTTTTCAACAGAAAAGTAATTTTAAATATTTATCTATCAAACATATTGGGTTGGTTGGCCTAACAGCGCCTACGGAACCCTAAGAAAAGAGCAACATATGATAAGTCATTTGGATTTTTGACATGCACAACAAGGCTACAGAATAGCCTTGACCTGTTTGTTTTAAGATAAACGCAACTGTGATCCATTTTTGGCGTCAGATTTACCCAAGTCTTACCAGAATATGTTTATGTATGTATATAATACAGACATACATATACATATTCCTATATATATAAACATCTCCGAATTCATCTTCTGATTCAATACAATATTTTAAAATTGTTGATTTTGTTATTTTGTTACTCAACACGCTATGTCTCCAGAATTCGGGAAGTCAGAACTCAGAAAGAATTCAGAAAGTAGGGAACGGAGTGTCTTAATACTGGGTGTTCTCCGCCTACCCTGCTGTGTGTGGGATACAGCCTGGAGCCGATTTATTTTTTTAAACTAAAGAACAATATAAGAAGATTAAAATAATAAAATTATATTATTTTTGTTGCAGCTCAAAAGATTCGTAACGGAATCTTGCAGTGACCTAGGCAGACCAGTTCAGCAAGTTTTGGAACGAACTGCAGCTAACGTGCAGTGGACGGAAAGGAACTACCAAACTATAGTCAATTGGCTTTTAGATACAGACAAAACTACGAAGAATGTTAAAGCGTGATTCACTTACAAAATATTTATATTGTTGTAATGTATAGAAAATGACTTTTTTTAAATTATCACTTTCAAAACCTCTGATAATATTGTATATCGACAATCTTTTGGGTATCTGTAAAACTTTAATTTTTCAATGCTAATTTCATGAAAATCACAAGAAAATTGGTGACACCAGCTATCGTGAATGTAAAAATTAAATGTCTTAATACTGAAAGAAAATTTATAATCATATCTATATTTGAATAATAGATTTGTTATTTTTAACAAGTGCAAAGTGAACAAATCTATGTCATATTAGATAAAATTTAAATTTATGTACATTTTACTAAGCTCGTCATAATAACTATATATTTTGTAATTCTGTATGTCTGTATTATTTATTATTTTTTGTACGTATTTAAACGTCAAAAGCTATACTTGTAAATATTTGTAATCCCTTGCAGTAATATTGCTTAAAGATGAACGCAAATGTCAGACGTATCCAGTTATATATCGAATAAAATTGTATGAGATAAGTATTAAATGTAATATGAAATAGCATAATTTAGTTAAATTTTTCTAAATTGGTGTCATACATATATTTCAAAAATTTGTACGATTGTCTACCTAGTCAGATGTTAGGCAGTGGGACAATATCTATTTACTTGTGATAATTGTGAGTTGCCCGCTCTGATAAGTGATCAAATTTAAAATAATTATATTCATTACTTAGCTCTGGGTTGCACAGTTCAATAGCAAAATCAATAATAAGAAATATTGAGCGGAAACAAATAGAGATCAGAGAACCGAGCTTCGCATTCAGTCAGATCATTGGCGGCCATGCTTTGCCTTTGCCGGTACCAGAACGAAGAAATAAATTTTAAATATTTTAATTCCTCGATTGAGATTAATAGTTTTGAAAATCCAATAAGCAGTGACTGAAATGGAGAACGGAGTGTTTTAATACAGTCTATATAAAATATACACTTGCATACATTTAAATGATTCACAATTAAACTTTGTGTTCAAATAGATTATTCAAGAAAGGAAACACCAACGCTAGTTATAATATAATTGTAGTTCTAATATTTAAATTGTAATTTATTTTTCAATATAACGATAGTACTCTATTATAATTAAAAAAATAAAAACAATTTGTCTCTTTATTTTTTACCTTTTTCTTTTTATGAGATTTTTAAAAATTAACATATATGAATATTATAAAGCTGAACAGTTTATTTAATTGAAAGCGCTAATCTCGGGAATTACCGGATCGAATTGAAAAATTCTTTTATTTATCGGAGATGGCTACTTGTATAGGGTATAAGAGTATTACGAGTGCATCATGTTAATCGTAATCCACTATACTCAAGGCGAAGGCGCCGGAAGGGGTGAAAGAAAATAAATAAAAAAATACAATATATAATATTTTTTAATATATAGAATCATACGAATATTTGTTAAATATATCTTCAGTTTAGGGGGTAAATTCTAATAAACGGTGAACACGTGTTCAATGAAATATTTTTAAGAGTGGGGGGAGAGGGTCTTTAAATTTAATAAAAAATTGTGCTAAATTAAAAATTTTGCTATACAAATTTTCAACCCCTATTTTACCCCATCATGGTCAAAATCCCTTCTAAGTGGGTGTCTACGTTACGAAAATAAGCATATGTCCAAATTTCACATTTCTATCATCAGCTGTCACGGTTGTGCCTGCCTTCTTATCTCAGTTAGTGGGAACATCTCTTTTTACATACTCGTATGTACTCGTACATAGATTAGTGTTTCTTGACTCCCGTTCACTTCTTACTTATAGAATGGCGCTTTGCTCGTATTAGTTATACACAAATACAAGAAATAGCACAATGCAGCTGGATTAGCGATTCTATAAAGAAACTTTAATTTTTATATACAGGCTGTAACGCGATCAACGGGTGTCCATGTGGATCCTGTATCTATTTCTAAGAGGACTTGCTAAGATTCTCTACCCATAGATATCCGTCGATCGTGTAACACACGGGTGTTGCATGTACAGACGACAAGGAAAAATTAACACATACATTAACAACTAATTAACATAAATAGGATGGAGTACTTTAAGCGGAAGGGCTTGATAAATGGTACAATTATTATGTGCATACATTATAAGCAGTAAAAACGTGAAATATTGAAATATTTTTTTATCAGGAGGCTAATACTTAAATTAAATATTTAATATTTGTATTTCTTCGCTCTGGAAACTAGGCAAAACGCGGCGTTGAGTTCCGTCAAAATACCTGTCCCGTGAACAAGTATTGTTGCCTCAAGAATTCGGCGGAAAGTAGGAAATAAAATCGTCTGAATGGAAACGGAGGATATAAAACAACGGGACGATGCTTGAATTTTACAATCACAATTATTTTTTTAGACTGTTTTTATTTCCGTCAGTAGACGTAATAGTGAGAATGAAGAAGGACCTACTCAGGTAGGGAGAATGAATTCACTCATCGTTAGAATATTTTTTTAACATCAAAGAAACTTGCCTCATCTGTTTTAGATAAATAAATGTATTAACTAAAATACAATGAAAACCTGTATAATCAACGCACTGCAGCTCAATCGCTCGCGCTTTTCGCAAATTGGTATAAATATCTCCGCAGATTAGTAGGTTACATCAATTAAAGTTAAGTAGGAAGTAGAGAACGGAGTGTTTTGACACTAGATGCCCTCATCCTCTGCCCGCGTAATACTAAAAAAATTGGCAAACTTTCAAGGATGCTATATTGTAACCAAACTGAATTTCGCAATTAATGTGATTCATAATTTGCCCTCAAGGAATATTTCATTGTAATAAAATGATTAAGGTATTCTTATTAAGCTTGCCAGATATTTTCTTTGACTCATTGAAAATTCCAGTACATGTACTGATATATACCTACAATGAGATAATTACGTCGGTATCGAAATATGTGTAACGGACCGATCAAGACAAATAAAAATGTTGGGCGGTGCGATTATTAGAAACGATAAAAAGATAAAAATTATTACAATACTTGTACTGACGGCCTTTATAAAATATTATAATCCAGTCGCCATTTCAACGGCTCTAATAATTGTCGCCTTCGAGCAAAGGTAAGATTTATAGTTTTTTTACATCTATTTCTGAAAATAATCGATATTGGCAGAGATAAGCTAATAATACAAGAATCCTTTGATATTACTGATTTTCGAAATTTTGGAAATATATTGTGCAATTTCCAATACGATAAATTATTTATTTGAAAGCAATTTAGGAAAAGAGAAATATTATACAATTCTTATAACAATTATAACAGAGCTCAGACTTGTTGGAATAAAGTTGAAATTTTATTAAAACAAAAATAATAATATGGTAATAATCTACTTATATAAATATATATATATATATATATATATATATATATATATATATATATATATATCTAAATTAACTATACGAAACATGAAAAATACTGTACCTAAGTTATTGTAGACACTAATGTAAGTAGTAAATTCTTCGCAAGTGGCAGCTAAAAATTTCTAAGAAATTTCAATATCTTTCTTTGTTTTATTTTATGTAACAAATATAAAGTAAGATATAATTTTTATCCTTTACGCATTTTATTTTGGTTATTTGAAGAATGTATTACACAAACTGCTAATGAATCTTATAAAATCAATTCAAAAAAAATCTATCTAGATTTTAATGTATTAATCACTTTATTGACACAATCGTGATCAAGCATTTAGAATTAATGTGTCGAATGGTTAATTCTTAGAGCTGTATTTTTGTTTCAAGCGCGGTGTTTGCTTCCGTATTTTATATTTAATGTCTCAAAAATAGGCAAAAAGTTGCAAAGATAAAATTAGATCTTCTTTGACTACAAAAAGGAAACAAAACTCTAACTTAGTCGAAAGTTAAGTTAGGCTAGTATATAGCTTAGTAAAACCGGCTCGCGCCGTAGGGGTCTTGCTAGAAACCTTTTTCAGCGGCTTATGAGAAGCATTATATTTGACGATATTTTATCGGACACTGCTACATCTGCCGGCTCATGACTTCCACATAACTCACTTAAGTCGGTATACTCGTAAAAGAGTTTCTTCACAATAAAACAATTGATAAAAATAAAATTAGGTATGGTTTCATTATTATATATCGTTGAAGTCTTTTAGTTGTGAATAGCGATAAAGTAAATTAATAGCGTGTTGTTGGTGGCGTTGAGTTCCGCCATTCAGAAAAGTGGCGATCAGACGTTTGGTTCCTAGTTTAGGTTTCCAGTTTTCCTCTGCCTACTCTGCTATGTGTGTGAAGCTCAAAAATATGATAAATGTAAATTTTGTCTACATTTATTTTTTTATGCCCAATCTAATGATGAACGCAGAGATTTAATATACAGGTATAGATAAGAGATAATAGCTTCACACCTTCAAGACGTGCACGATGACCGTTGCAGGGCTTCTTTTAGGACACTACCTGTAAATTTGTTAAAAAATATTAAAAGATGTCGATTTATTACAATTATGTATATCAATACCCAATACCCTACTCATTCGTTAATCATACATTCTTATTATTATCACTTAAATGTTTTCGTGATGTTATTATATTATTATATAATCAACAACAGTGAGTTAATGTGTTTAATAGAATAATAATAATAACATATTATTATCCTTTAGATAAAAATTATTTACGCGCATTGCATTATATGCAAATAGAACTGAATTATTATATACCTATCAAAAAACTACCAAAAACCATTGATTTTCGACGAATTAATCGAGAAACTAATGTACAGTCAACATAAATAACGCCGCGCTTTTAAAGTCGGTTAAGACGAAAAAAATTAAAGACGCTGTTTAATATTAATAATTTATATTAAACAAATAACTACAATTATTCAATTACAAATTTTTACAAAAGATGATTTAGATTACAGATATAATAAAAGACAAGCATAATCATACTACACAGTTTTAATATCAACTTAGCGATATCGAATCGCATTATCAAAGATATGCTTTTCCGAATTAGTAAATTATTGACAATAACAAATGAAATATAATATATAATATGTATATATTATATGAAATTTAAAACTATAACAAAGGTAACTTGAAAAAAATAAGTCTAAATCAAATACCAGCTTCTTATGTAAATAGTTTCACCCTAAGACGTTTCCTGAATTGTTATGTCGACAAATTCGTGGTTCATATCTCAAAAATATCTACTGACCTGAATTTGATGAAATTTGCTTGTTCTCTAAGTTTGAATCAAAAATTATTTTAGATTTTTTTTAAATTGAACTAATTGTATCTACAATAAAATATATAGAGTACTGAAATGGTAATGTAATAAAACAATATTTTTTTATTATT
>DWGR01005260.1:0-10505 GCA_018247715.1 Heliconius burneyi
ATTGTCGTCGTGAGTTTGTAGACAGATGGTGTGGTGCTGCGCCACGATTCAAAAGTTATATTCTTTCATGAGATCTCGATATAAGTGGTCTTGACAGACGGACAACTATCTATATACTATAAATGATTCTATAAAGGTTTCGTTTTAACCTTTTGAGGTACGGTGCCATAAAAAAATTACATATTATTTCAATAATCAACACCACCCAAAATCAACCGACCATTCAAATATATCTGAACAAACACCCAAATGCTCAATCCATTACTTCAACACAATATTTAGAATATCAAACTAGTAGTAGTAAACTGACAGCTAGATTTTACGGTATACCGCATCCGGGTGATATGATACAGCTTACAGGCCTATGGGAGTGCGACTGCGGTTGAGCTAAGAAGATCTAGCTGGCTCTATCCTCAATACTTAGATTTGTACTGAATCTGTTGAGATTAAGCGACATTTCGCTGATGGAAGCATAGCTTGTTTAAGCGAATTAAGCTTCAATCTATGGTATATTTATGCTGGCGGTTAAAAGAGTTGAAATTGAGTTTTTTTTTTATTTCGATTTCAAAAAAAAAAGAACGTAGTATCAAGACTCTTTGTTTTTCACTTCTGCGAAAAATCTTAATATTGCATATTGAGTGCCAGAACTCAATGTCTTATTTGGTCTAATTAAAAATTCAGACAAGTAAGACATTGTTACGTTGTGGAGTTTTACCTAAACATTTTTAGCTTCACTATGTGTTCCGCACATATCAGTATAGGCAGAGGGAACCTGGAAGCCTAGTATCAAGACACTCCGTTCCCCTTTAAAACACTTCCGTTCCCTACTTTCAGCTAAATTCGAGGCATTGCGTGTTGAGTGACCGTACTCAACCCCACGCGTTGTTATGCTATAGGAGCGAGTAAATTAAAACATTAAATATTTCATTTCATCGAGTGGGGATAGAACCCACCACCATCGCGTATACAGTCGTACGCTTCTTCCCCCTAGTTACGACGACTTCTGGATATTTCGTGTCCTTTTACTGGGAGTTCAAACGGAGATACAGACCACTGATTTTTTACGCAGATGTAACAATGACTCGACTGTATGTAAAGATTTACAAATGTATGTTAGAAATATGTCTTTTAGAAACGACAATAGTTTTAATCGAGTTTCACAGTTTCGTGATTGTGAATAGTTCACACCGACGTTGACTGATGCTGATGAGTGTACGGATAATGGAATAAATTGATTTATTTATTTCAATGGATAAAGATAGATAGATAAAATTCTTTATGGCATACACAAACTATAAGTACAATAAAAAAGAAAATCAATTGCTGTAAAAATATATATAACTAATATACAAAGGCAACCTTATCATTATTAGTGATTTCTTACTTCTTAGGTACCCTTGGGTGTAAATATTTAAAAATAAATAATAATATAGGAACCGTACAATGCATAAAAAGTTTCTTAATAACAAATATTAATAATAAATTTGTTAATAATAACAAATATTACGAGACAAAAAGAAATTCAGTAAATATACAACATTATAAGTAAGATATAGTTTACATATAATGTAATTATACAGATACAGGTATTTAACATTTAGATTTTATATATTTTAATAAGATCCATGTCTGTCTGCCTATATTATCTGATATAACTTTATCTATGTGGTTTTCCTTATCGTGGTAGCGTAAAGCAAAGGCGGCGTTTAAGCGTAAAGGCAAATTTATTAACGCAATCTGGAGAAATGGTTCTCTGATAGAAAAAATGCGGTGTTGAGTTCCGCCAGGTTTTATATCGAAATTTGTACGGCGAATGAGTAACAACTTTCTGGCTTCAAATTCGAATTAATATCTTAATTAATATTTTCCTAACAATTTCCATTTTTTTCTATTCAATTCTATGTATATCATAATTCGTAAACGAATTTCAACTTCTATTTTTAGCGTTGCATCAAGACTGCGTAAATTGAATCTTAAATAAAAAGGGTTGGCGACGAGTCGAGTGAATGTTGAAAAAGTTTTTTATTGTGTTATCGTTAACTAGTTTACCTTTTTAACTTTGAAAAAGAGGTTTTTCAATGTACGCCGAGTACATGTACACTTATATTTTATACTTAATTCAGTTGAGACCTTCATGGCGCAGTGGCACAGCGTTTGACCGAACCCAAAACTATGGGTTCTATTCCCGCTCTAATTACAAATTAAATTATTTTATAAAAAGGACACGCTCTTTAGCGAAGAATTCGTAAAAATTTAAATATTCGTATAACTTTAGTGGAATATCGAATTCAGAACCGACGCGTTTACTTCAAATGGCCCACTGCACCACAATGACTTCATATTTATTTATACGATAGTATATTAACAAGATTTAGCAGTGCTTTCACAAATATGACAGTTAGCTATAAATTACAGCGTTACATATGTTAACGCAGCAGTTGTCATACCGACCGGACCGCCACAAACCAATCGAAATACCAATTCTCAATTCACGAATACCAATTCAAAGGGGCGTTACTATAGGCCAGTGGTTCTCAAATACAACGTTGACACTTTTGACTTTTGATGTGTTTTTTATAAGGATGTGTTTTTTATTTCTTAAAGTTAAGTATAAGAGAGTTATACACATATAATATTATACATAATTATAGTGGCATACGGCTTTTATATTAAAATTGATGATAGAATTCGACGAAATTTAATTCACGAGAAATAACACGAAGAATCGAGTTTTACATACACGAATAGATATCCCATTTTTTTAAATATGCGTTGTATATACTAGAACCTATATTTTTTCCTTATTTAGAACAACGTACGTTATTAAAAGTTGGTATACTATAATACAATAAAAAATATTAGCATTACCTTTACCATTGCACACAGCTTTGAACTTCATTTGTTTTCATCGTGAACCACAAAATGCACATTTATTAAAAGTAAACAATTAAAGTTTGAGAATCACTGCTGTATATATATACATATGCTTCTATATATACATATATACGTGTAAAAGTATGTATGTACATGACGGATACTCGTTTCGAACGAAAAATTCCATTAAAGCGCTATTTACACAGCTCTCGGCTACGTGCTGTCGCCCGATTTTCGAATGATTTTATTGAAGAATTTATTTTTTATGATCAGATTTTTGGTTAATAAGTATTATTATAAGATAGAGAGAGAAAGGAAGAATGCATCCAGTGTTAAAGTTCTCCGTTTTATAATTTTCGCCGATTTAAACGTGTAGACAAATCTTACTATTATTTTACACGAAAATTATTTATACCATTCCTCCCTATTGGGATAAAATATGTCGATGTTGACTATCGATATACATGCCTAATATATGTATAAACATCACTATGTTTATTAAAATTTTTTTTTTTAATATTAATCTCAAAAATTGTTCGCTCATATGATTATATAAGATTAATTGTAAATTTTAATCCATTTTTCAGTACTTAGAATAAAAGTCCTCTAGAAATTGAACATACTGAGAATATTTTCTAAATAACTTTACCTTTATATAGATTCTAAAATTTAAAAATAATAGACAACTTACATATCCGTATCCGATCATACGGCCGTTGTGGCGCAGCGGCACAAGGGTGTGACTGTAACGCGACGGTTGTGGGATCGATCCCCACTCGAGGAAAGTGAAATATTTATTTATGTTTATATTTCCATTTCTTCGCTTTGGTGTCGAGGCAAATTGCGGAGTTGAGTTCTGCCACTCAACACGCAATCAGAAAAGCGCAGAAAGTGGGGAACAGAGTGTCTTAACACTAAGTTCCCTCTGCCTACCCTGCTGTGTGCTGATTAATTTACATATAAATATTTAATTAAAATTCAACATGTTTTTAAAATGTCACTTTTGTCACTTCAACAAAAATAGGTTAAGAACCGTAATCTCCGCAACAAAAACGCGGAAGAGCAAACTGGATATTTTTCCATTGCGTTTGAAATGTATTTTTCTACTCTGTTTTCGTCGGAAAAATGAAAAACAAAGCTTACAAAGCAAACACAGGTATATGCTTGCTCGGGGGAAGGACGTGAATAAAAATACGGGTTTGATGGTCAAACGAAGATGTTTTTCCATAATGTTATGTGTATTTTGATAAATTATTATAAATGTTACCTAATCGATTTTTTTGTTGCTTTTAGAATAAATTTATACGTTTTTTAAGCATAGCAGAGTAACTGAGGAAAGTGTAAAGACACGCTATTTTATTAGTAGCGTAACTCAACGCTGAGCTTTTTCTTAAACCCACAATTCAGTCCAATGTTGTATGAAATTAAAGTTATTCTCTCTATTACTTCTGAAGATCCATGTGTTTTAAAAAAATATTGATTGAAACACATATATTTCATAGATTAATTTGCTCGAATGTTTAGACGGTATCCAAAAGGCAAAAGATTAATTACGATTAACAAACTTAGTCCTAACTTTCTCTTTTGTGTTCTTAAAGATTTTAATATTCCATATTGTTGTATAATTATTTTCTAAATCGATTTTCTTTATTGAGAGAGTCCACCTAAATTACCAAGGTATCCTTAAGATCTTAATTTTAGTTAACTAAATAATTAATAATTTATTAGTGTATTTGCTTAGCAGGGTAGATGATTCAAGACTGTGGGCTAAGTAGCGGAACTTACCGCCATGGTCTGTCTTCGAATTCACTTTCAAGGGATTCGAATTTACAACCGTCGCTATTAAATCCATACTTTGTCCCACTATATAATTTTTGGTGTACTCTGAGCATATTTCAACAAACCTACAGAGGCGTCATTAAAAATTTACTCTTTACAACTCTTTACTTTAAGTTGATAAATGCAACCTATCTCGACCTCCACTGCGCAGCCACTCTTATATTATGTATGTTAATTTAGATTTTTGACCGTGCAGGTAGCCACGTATTATTTGTAATAAGTTGATTAAAATACTAATAATTTTATCTTGAAATTTTTCTCATTTTTTAGTATCCAGCATACTACAGGGTAGGTAGAGGGAATCTAGTGTTAAGACTTAGGCAAGAACTTTGGAGGCATTGCGTGTTGAGTGCCGGAAATCAATGTTTTGCCTCGACCCCAGAGACAAAAAATTAAAATATTTCATTTCTTCGAGTGGAAATTGAACTCATATTCTGTCGTGTTAGCAGTCACACGCTTGTGCCACTACACCATGACTGGCTTCTTTTTTTCTGTTTGATTGAAATAATTATATTTTTCTGTATTTTTCTTTTATATAAATAAATTTTACTAATTATTGCCTTTTGCTTGCGTGGACTAAACATAAAATACAAATTTTCCGTTCCCGTATTTATTTCTATGTCTCGAAATAACCTCTTTTTCAGTTCGACAAAGCGCATAGACTAACGCGTGATTTAAGTGATAAAAACGATGGTTGCGGATTCAACTTACAGTCGGAGAAATTAAATATTAAATTGTTAACGAGGCACACCACGGCGTTGAGATCTTTCACTCAATACACAATGCGTAAAAAAATCGGCGGTAAGTGAGGAATGGGAGTGTCTTCTTCTATGCTCATAATCGTATCTAAGTGCTCCCCCATACCTTCCAAGGGAGATGCTGATTTTAGGCGTTCTACGCTGCACGTGTCCACTCCACTCAACAGAATAAGTTTTATATATATAAGTATGTGAATAAGCGTGAAGCAGCTATCTAATATTTAAAAAGCTATAACAAAAATTAATATAGGTAAATCGAAGTATCACGAGTGCCATCTTATTTTATATGGGACTCGCGATATAGTCGTACATGTAGGTGTAATAAAAATTCAATAAACCATCTAATTTGCTTTTGAGAGTTAAATAACTTTACGGTACTTACACGTACAATCAATATACTAATATATAATAATACGTATTATTAATATATTTTTGATAAAGATTCGATTTATATATAAATAAATACAATGATTATTACATTAAATTAAATAAATATACTTTAATTATTACTAAAAGTTTAAGAAAATAAAAGAGGCCAACTCGTGCCTCTACGCCATAGAGGCACGAGCTTGCGACTAAACGCGACGGTTATGGTTTCAATTCCCATTCGGGACAACGAAATATTTAATACTCTCATTTCCTCCTCATTCTTGTCTTAATGGATAACGGAGTATCATAACACTAGGTAACCTTTGCTATGAGCGAAAAACAGCGTGAAGCTAAGCAAAAATTGGACTAAAAACGTGAAATCTTTCTAGGTCTATCTTATACTTGTACAGACCTACCTGGTAACGGCATCATTGTACTCAGATACTTCAATAATTCCACCACTTAAACTTATATTACATTTACCACCACAAAATTATATTATACATCACTCTGTGCATGCTCTTTCTCGCGAATTTATCATCCCGCAGGCATTTGCGGGAAATAGCGTGAAGCTAATTGAGGTTCATTTCATTCACTATTAGAAGTGGGTACTTCTTCAAAAGTATTACATACCTTCAAATTAAAAAAAACAAAGCATTGATTTATAAAAATTGAATGCGAAACCAACTTTTAATACTAAAAATAAAATTTAACTTTGCATTTTGTTAATATTTTATATGTTAAGCTGCATCAGGAATCGAAAATTATTGAGCAAATTCGTCGCTGTTCTAGCGTATGGCGTTCGGGTTATTCGACTTTCACTTGTTGCTAACATTTATTAAATTTTCATAGCCGGTATACCTATATAGCTTTGTAACGAAACCTATCCGAAAGTTAAATATTTCTGTTTTATTAATAAAAGTTTAGACCTTCGTGGCGCAGGGGCATGAGTGTAAATGCGACTGCGAGTTCGATTCCCTCTTGAGGGAATATAAAATGTAATAATCAAATTTCGATGTTAGATTCCGCCACTCAACACACAAAGCCTCCAGAATCCGGCGGAAACTGAGGAACGGAAGTGTCATAATGGGAACAGATTATCTCAACACTAGGTTCCCTCTGCCCACACTGCTATATGTGGGATACGGCTAGAAGCCTAATAAAATAAGCAATTCATACTTGTATAAGAAATTTCTGAAGAACAGTATAATGTAAACTAGATGGCTATAATTGAGATTTAATTAGATCTAGAGATAATATACACTAAGCTACAAATATTGTTATTTGAATTGCCACTCGTGCGAATTAATTATGTTACTCGCGTTAAGTAATAGGTACCAATGACTCTGTAAAAGGTTCCCTCTACCTACCCTAAGGAGGTACATCCTGAAGCGTGAAGTAACAAAATGAGTCTTTGAAAAGTGAAATTGCAAGGTTTAAGTACCTTAGGCGCTATTTCATAATATTACTTGTGATATATGTAAGTAACCGAACAAAACTTCATAGTTAACCGGATAACCATTTTTAATAACTAATTATTCATAAGTATAATGGTTGTGGGTTCGATTTACACTTGAATAATGTATATTTTGATTTGTTCCCTCTAGTGTCAAGTTAAAGCGCGGTGTTTAACTTCATCACTCAACGACTCTGCTTCCAGATTTCCACGGAAAGTGGGGAACGGAGTATCTTAACACTAGGTTCCCTCTGCCCACCCTGCAGTATGCGTGAAGCTGATTTAAATAATCATTGTATCACAATAATTTCAGAATCCATCATACGCGAGCAACAAACAAGTAAAAACAATCCATGTTTCGTGGAATACGAACGCTACGTACTCCAGAAACTTGATCCCCGGGTTTTTGGGAAAAAGTTTTTCAATTAAGTGTGTCCCAATCGCGCCGGGGCGAATGTCGTAAATTCTTAAAATACAACGTTTTTATTCTCCATTCCAACTTGGAGTTTAATGTGGCCCCCATTTGGATGTAGATACAGTTGGAATTTTTAATACGCTGTAACTCGAACAATCAAAAAAATTCTTTGATAATTCTTTTGAATAATCATTTTTTTGTTACTTGTATAATATTTTTGTTTTACGGGCTTGTGAACGGATCAATATATTTGTACTTTTAACCGACTTAAAAAAAAGGTGATTATCAATTCGATTATATGTTTTCTAATGTCAGAGAAATTAGCATGGCGCATTGGAAATTGTGGTAATTTCATCAATAGGCAGTTAGCAAGTTTACAAACTAAATTAAAAATTGAAAATATTAAATCACCTTCACGCGGTATCCCGCACACAGCAAGGTAGGCAGAGGGAACCTAGTGTTAAGACATTTCGTTCCCCACTTTCTACCGAATTCTGGAGGCATTGCGTGTTGAGTGGCAGAACTCAACGCCGCGCTTTACCTTGATAAATATTTCATTTGCTTTGATAAATATTTCACTTCCTCGAGTGCAGATCGAACCCACAACCGTCGCGTTACAGTCACACCCCTTGTGCCGCTGCGCTACGACGGCCTCAAAATGAATTGATGTGAGAAAATAAAACAAACAAATAATATCAAGACCACTGTGGCGACTTTAGGACATTCATAACTATATATTCATAAATACTTGAAAGAACGGAGAAGATCAGTCAAAAGATAATTAAAATACAATAAATAAACCAATATATCACTTTAAATCTCTTTTTTTTCACGAAAAATAAATCACGTTGGAATACACGAAAAATATATCCATATATTTCAAATTTAAAATTTCAAACTTGACATAAAAATTTACAAAATTTGACCTCAAATTCACCCGCAAAATTCCCCCGAAGCTACCTAGCAGGTACCTGCTACTCATTTATTTGTAAATACACCGACATCCGAAAAGCTGGTAATTGGATTGACGTGCTATTCATACGACGAATTTATTTCCATACGGAGATTACTCTTCTCGTTATAGCCGACGGTATTGAATTCTGTATTCAACGTTCAAAATTTATAATTTTGTATTAAACTTATTATTGTTTTACATATTTATTTATTTTGCGGTTTTCTTGTGTTTTAATATATGCATTGGGTCAAGCGTGAGATCTTTTTTGGTGACTGATTTTAAACATTGATGTGTATATTGTGTAAATGAGTGTAAATTGAGGCTGTCGTGGCGCAGCGGCACAAGAGTACGCTTGCATGCCTGTAACGCGACGGTTCGATTCCCACTGGAGGTAGTGAAATATTTATTTAAATTTATATTTCCATTTTCTTCGCTCTGGTGTCGAAACAAAGCGCGTCGTCGAGTTTTGTCACTCAACACGCAATGCCTCCAGATTTTGGCAGAAAGTGTTGGAGTGTCTTTACACTAGGTTCCCTCTGCCTGCTGTGTGCGGGATACAGCGTGAAGCTAATTTTTATTGTAAATTGTAATAACTTTCAGTTGAGTGTCATTTTACAATTTGATATGACAGTTTGTAAATCATAAAAATAGTGATAAAAATGATATTGTTGGCTTTGAGTGTAAACTTGCGAACAGCTTATTAATCAATTACCCCAAAAAAAAAACATATTTTTAAAAAGGTAACAGGAATTAAGGTATTGGCAGAAAGATTTAACAATTTTGATTTTTCAGCTTCACGCTGTGTCCCGTGCACAGCAGGGAAGACAGAGGGAACCTAATGTTAACGAACACTGTTCCCCAATATCCGCCGAATTCTGAAGACATTTCGTATTGAATAACCGAACTCAACTCGCTATAGTCTCATATCAGAGCAAAAAAAAGATTATATTTATTTATTTTTTCTTATGGGAATCGAACACACGACCTGTCTTATTTACAATGACACGTTTGTGACCCAGCGACACGAGTGGCCTTCTTCTTTAACAAGACAACTATTATCAATATACCAAGTTTTGAATAATTCATGTTGAATACCATGTAATTGCTGAATCGTGCTAAATTGTCGGATGATTGCTCTCTAGGCTCTTCAAAGCCCTTTGTACCAGCTTCGAACATATTATTGACCTACTATAGATTATCAACAGATTTGTAATTTTGCTCCTCTCTGAGGCGAATGTTTCTATACAAAATAATTATCCGCTTAGAGAGAGAAAATACGCGGGGCAGGCCAAATACTGGTGGGTAGTGGAGAAAGAATTAAAAAAAAACTATTATTTCTTTTAATTTGCACGCTGGATCTCGCATATGGCAATATACAACAGAATCCTTATATTATTTAGCTAGAAGAAGAAATATTGCAAATATTAAAAGCGAGAGTGGAAACAGTGAGCAAAATAAAGATGACCAGTTTTGACGACGATGATCAGGTTTCTTTAACACTTCATATAAAACTTTGACCTATTAATATTTTTTTATGTAAGTATGTTTAAAATTTGTCTTAATGAGAACGGAGTGTCTCAATTTTAGGTTCCCTCTATCTTACCTGTTACATGCGAGATAAAGCGTGAATCTAAGACAAAAAAATCATACAAACAAAGCTACAGGCGGGCACTAGTATATATATATATACTAGTGCCCGCCATATATATATATATAGACAAGAATTTAAAATCACTTCAACTCTCATTACGATCAAGTACCTATATTCAATTTTATAACAATGTTGATTGAAATAATTAAATGCTGATTGTATAAAATAATTATGGTTTAATGTAGTTT
>DWGR01005261.1:0-10505 GCA_018247715.1 Heliconius burneyi
TGAGAAACTCTCAATATAACTAATTAAGTGATAAATCAATATGAGTTCACTATTGAACGTGAAAAATGTGTCTGAGGATCGTTATTCACCTACTTTATGCATGTTACTACAACATCGGTAGATATTTTGTATTTGTTTTCATAATTTAAAAAAAAACACATTTTTTTAGTTCTCGTTTATTATCTACGTCAATTATTATATTTTGAATACTAATAAACTTTCTAGTAAATACGTTATTATTCAATGTACAACTGAGCTCCTTTTTGTGTTAACTCCATAGTGTTATCATATTTTTACAATAATATTTTATGAAGGAAATTTAAAACATTTAGAAAATTCTCTAGAAACCAGAAAAATGTTACACATTTTATTTTTAATTAAAAAACCAAACAACACTAAGTACTCGTATATGCTAAAAACCAATCCATTTGATATGCTAAGCTCAACGCAGAAAGATCTCGCCATCGGTATTATGTCAAGTCATATATTGTTTGTGTCTCCAATATCACAGTGGTAAATATTTATATATTTCCCTCCTAGTACGTCTCGCTTTTGCGTGTACGCGCCGCCCTCGGGAAATTATATGTGAAAGGAAATGGAAAGCCAGCACGGTATCTTAGGAGTATAAATTTATAAGCGTACAGAGAGCATTTCTCCAAACATATCTTTGCATTCGTTTCATATTATTATTGCGTGATGATGCGAAACATGTGATGATGAGGGGAAATGTGATACGAAATTTTTGAATAAGATGGATTTGATGCATGCACATCCAAATATATAGATAGCTTAAATAATATGCAGATACCTACTTAGACTTTTGTATCGGCGTTGAGATCCGCCACTCAACACGCAATGCCCCGAAAATTTCAGCGGAAAGTAGGGAGCGGAAGGTTTAACATTAGGTTCCCTTTACCTACCCTGCTGGGTACCGCACACAATGGGAAGCTCTTTTTTATGTTTATTTACTATAACAAGCTATATAAATCTCAGCGAAAACTGTGAAAAAATATGTTAAGCTTGACGATTACATTTTTAATTCACAACACATAAGACAAAATATTGTTAAATATTAAAAAGAAAATAAAAATCGATTTTAACTGTACGAGTATATCTATGATAATTGGAAATCGCTTAAAATTCACTACTTACTCAATTTATCTCTTACTGATTAAATCTGTGGTCACCCTATTTTTCCAATTAATTCGTGAGTGAAGTGGATCGGCTCCTTTGCAGGAAATCGGTTTGCAAAGCAAATCCCGTGTCGAATTACTGACATTAATTGTGAGGTCTTTGCGGGAAAGAAAATGGTGCCGTATGTCAATATATTTTATGGCGTAGCTTTAGGTTTGGGTAATACGAGTAGCTTTACTTATACACGTTTGATATATATTTTAAGATTGTTTCTTTAATTGCTATAATATACATTTGTAATGTTACTCGTGTATAGAAATTAAAAGTCTCTAGAGAACTTAATTAGTACCGTAGATACATTTAAATGGTATTTGCTTTTTACGATTATAATTTTATTGTGTCATGAGAACGGCAGACTGCAGGCTGTAATATTTTTTTATGGGAAAAGGGCAAGGCAAACGAGCGTTCAGGTAACCTGAAGGTAAGTGATCACCGCCGCCCACGACCCCGTGCAACACCAGAGGAGCTACACGTACGTTGCCGCCCCTTAAGGTGGAGATAGACGCGCTTTTTGAAGGTACCCATTTCATATCGACCTAGAAATATATTATTGGGCTCCTCTGCCTAAAACAGAGATATTTACCCCAATATTTTATCTAATATAATCCGATCAGATCTTAAATCAAATTATACTTAAATGGAATTATACTTCAGAAAACGTATACAAATTTGATCGTAGCGGGATTTGAACCCGCGCTTTCTCTAAGTACAATTTTTAAATGTTTTCTAAATAAGTATATCTATAACTACACAACTGACAGCGTCAGCCTTTAGTATACATAAACTTAAATAAATACGTTATTTTAACAAACAAAAAATCTCACATAAAAGGCAGTGACTTGCGCGTTTAGTTGCGGGTTCAATGCGTCAGGCTACCACTCGGCAGTCTTAATGGATTTTCGATCGTAGCGAACACCACGCTTGATATACACGATATGAATGGATTTGTAATTTATATCGGCTGTATGTAAATGAGACGAACATTGATATGCCCCACTCAACTAACACGCTTCGGATGAAAGGTCGAATGGCTGCATCGGAAAATGGAATTTACCATTTGTACCACTTTTGTGCGGCAAATAAAATATGTTGTGTAAAATCTGAAAAAATCATATATTTATAGAATTTGATTTTTATAGAATTTACGAGAAAGGCCGGTTTTTTTTATTTCGAACATGAGGTTAATTCTGTTAGCCCTATTGGCCTTTACAGCGACACCAGGTGGGTAGAGAAGAGGGTACTCTGCCTCTGAAGAAATGCAAGCACTAAGTGGCTGCCTGTGAGGAAGTCGACGACTGTATCTCGTCCATCACTGCTCTGAATACGTCACACCCGCATTAGCACGGATGCCAGTAAACCTGGATAATTTAAACTTTGCTTTCTATTTAAAGAAAGTTAAGAATAGTTTAATAACTGCAAGAGTTACTTTAAAATTGATTTTATTGTTCGTATCAGTAAAGTTGAGGCAAGTCGTGGTGCACAAATGCGAGTTTGAATGCGATAAGTGGTGTGTTCAATTTCTATTCGGGGAAACTACATATTCCATATTTTCATTATCTCGCTCTGGCAACGACGCAAAGCGTGGCGTTGAGTTTCGCCACTCAGCACGCAATACCTCCAGAACACGGTAGAAAACGGGAAACGGAGTGTTTTGCCACGGCCTACCCAGCTGTGTGCGAGATACAGCGTGAAACTAAAAAAATATATTACTATTTTGCTTAAATTTATCAGTAAATAGTAAAAAATACAATTTTTATTTAGTTACAGTGTTTATAGAAAATATAAACTTGTCAGAATAGGTGCCTTTATGATATCTTTTCAAGAAATTCCTTTAGAGTAAAATGAGACTAATATAATATTACCGGCTTTAAAACGACATGTCAAGTTGAATTCACTGCACTTTATGACTCTTGTGATTCGTATAATTTGCGTAAATGCAATATAAAATGCAATATATGTAAATATACTAAAACTCATATACTGTAAAACTGCTAAAACTATTTACTTTCCATTTAAAATGCTATTTCCATTTATTGGAGGGTAGATTGTCAAATATTCTGTAGTTAGGCACAGTAGAACACGGCCTGCCTCTATACTAGATGGTCTTGGGCTCAATTCTCACTCGAACTCCTTGCTTTGCCTAAACAAACCGCGTTGTTAAGTACCAACATTCAACACGGTTTCAGGCGAAAAACGGAGTGCTCAGACATAAAGTATAAAGCTTGGAATATTAAAAGAGCACGCCTCAGTTTAGATATATTTTGTGTATAGGCTTTACAAAACATTATTCATCTAAAGTTTGTATTCATACCGCTGAAGTGAACATAATTAATGGTCTTTTGGGAAATATCACCTAATAACAAACAACGTCTATTCAAATTATACAATGTGCGAGTACATTGTTCCAAAGCTTAACATAAAGTATTTGTTATATATGATATGTAATAAATAAATTATACGAGGCCAGGCGTAGCGCAGGATCAAGCGTATGTCTGTAAACGCGACAGGTGGTGGGCTTGAGAAACGAAATATTAAATATTTTCATTTCTTAGCTATGGTGTCGAGGCAAAACACGTTTCATTACATCATTACTCAAATTCGTTATGTCAGTTGTTATTAACTAAAACTGAATTTAGGCCACAAAGAGACGAATTTAATGTACTTGAGTATATATTTCAGTTTACATAACCTGCGTAATATATACCTATACTGAAAAGAAAACTTGTAATGTTATACACATATATAATTTTATATTACTTATTTGATCTTTTTGTATGTATTTCTTTCGTGTATAAAGACAAAAAATTGTATTAGTTTAAGGCATCAAACATACAAAGCCTCTAAGGTAAGGACATTCTATTTAAAAATATATTTGAATACTTAAGAAGTAAATATTATATCATTTAGACACTATTAAAATATTTTGCAAGCTTTTCATTTACGACACTTGTATATTAATATGTAATTGTTCAAAGCTTACTCTTTGTATGCAACTTCTCTGCAGTAAAAGTAATTTGCATTGCATAGATATGAGTTTGAAATAAATTGCTGGTTATATGTATTTTCGTCTGAGAACAAAGTTGTAGAAGCTGTAATAGTAAATTTTCATTTTAGTTAAGCGATATACTCGTATAATATTATGTATGTGAGCTTTATTCACGTTTCTGTTGCTGTTTCACGTTGTAACCATGTACATAGCAGGGTTGACAAGGGGAACCTAGGAACCTAGTGTTACGATACCCTGTGTCCTTATTAAGATGAACGTTTTCTCGAAATTTATCGAACTCAAATCGCATTGCCTCGTTACCGGAGCGTAGAAATAAAAGTATTAAGATTCCTTGAGTAGGAATCGAATCCACTACAGGTCATGTTTACAGGGTCATTAACCCTGCGCTGCGCCACGATTGGCCTTATGCATTTGAAATAAGCTAATTAATAAGTTTAAAACGTACAAATAATGTTAACAGCATAGTGTAAATACATTGTAATTTTTTTTTATTGCAGCTTAGAACTTATTTGTAAATAAAACGCTTACATATTGGCAAGTAAAAAATAAATATGTCTTTATCAATATCCTGTTCATAAAAGTAAGTGTGACAACACGCTATTTCCATTACGGTGAACACGAAGAGAGCACGGTGACAGATTCCATCAATCTTCGCTTTCTGTCAGCTTGAAGTGCGTTTCGAGATGTTTATACATAGTAAATAGCATTTCTAACAATTACAGTACCTTATAAAGTGTATATTTATTTTTACCAGCTTCCCCCTTTATTTAGCATACCTTTAATAATAAAGAGAGAAGCTAGAAAACCGAAGCTAATATTAGGATATATATATTTTATAAGTTTATATGTCACCTTCTGAAATTTAAATTGCAGAACGAAATAGAACTGTTTTGTTTAAAAACACGTAACATACTCACAGTATTTTATTACAATATAACTTTTTTTATTATCTGTAGTATATTCTGTAAATCACCCAGACAAAATAATAATTTACTTAGTTTTTGATTGATAAAAACAGTCTGTTAACGAACTTAATATTCATATCACACGCAACCACACCTCCTCTTTTGTTCCGCTGTAATTACTGAATTAACTATAAAACTTTGGCCCGACATGAGGATGTTAAGTTTGCCCCAGGCATCTTAGAACACGCACTAAGTAAGAGTTAAAATTTATTATTAATTTAAAATATAAATCAGGCCTGAGATATCAATTAATACTTGTATAACAGAAATATATTACGATTTTAAATTAACGAACGTTTTTTACATCTACATGGATGCGTTTCAAATAAAGTTATTTTTTTTGGAAACATGTTCAATGTTTATTTTTTATGAACTAGTATCTTAAATTGAATCACATGTTCAGAATTGAATAGTAAAATTGAATTAGTTTGTTCGTATGCAATATCTAAATTTAGTGGCTTTTTAGCAATTTTAGCAATTTAATAGATTTCTGTGGACACCAATAATAAAAACCATTTGAACTAGCAGCAGAAGCAGAATTTTTTCAAAGCCTTTCCAAAATTAAAAATGATATTTCGAATATCAAAAGCTTAATCAAGAGTCCGTTTAATATGACAATATACTCGTAAAAATTAACATTAAATTAAATTAGGTACACGCTGTATAACGCACTGCAGCAGGATAAGCAGAGGGAACCTAGTGTTAAAACTTTCTGCCGAATTCTGGAGTGGCAGAACTCAACGCCGCGCTTTTGCCTCTATGCCAGAGCGAAGAAAATGAAAATATAAATTTGAATAAATATTTCATTTCCTCGAGTGGGGATCAAACCCACAACCAGTCGTGTTTACAGTCACACCTTGTGCCCCTGCGCCACGAGTGGCCTCATTAATGACAACATTATTATTAGATATGCGAAAAAGGTTTTTCACAGGTACACCTCAAAACATAAAGTGTCCCTATAGATCATCCGTTGTACTTTTATATAATATTTTTACCTCTTCCGCTTTTCAGTCACTCAGTTAATCCGGAAAGCTCCTAAATTTAATTTATGCCGTCACTAAAATTCAGGTCATGATTTCAGCCACTTACCAACTTAAAGGCTTCATTTTTTTGACTTGATAGGATGAAAGGGTCGGCTTAGCATTACAACTACTTTAATTTTATCTTATAACATGGTTATTACGAATTTTCCTTTGAAATTGCTCATGAAAATTGTCATTTTATATTTTTTAATACAAATTCAATTTATAAAACCACTTTACAGTATTTGAAGTTTCTAAATATTTGTGTCTTTCACTCAATTTTCCAATATCAAATAATATTTCAATTTAACTTCAATAACAAAACCAAACGTTCTGCGTGAAAAATAAACGTTATGCCTCGTCAAATATTAATGCACCGCCTTAGCGCCACAAATGATATTATTTGGGTAATATTCACTTATAATCGCTTTAACATTGTTTTTCTTAAGCTTCACGCTGTATCCCGCATATGGCAAAGAAGGCAAGAATGAGAATATTAATAAATAATTAATTCTCCCGAATGGGAATCGAACCCACAACTGCCGCGATTACAGTTACATGCTCATTAAAACTTAAAATATCTGCAAGCTTAATATTGATGGTAGATAGTTGAGGCCAATCGTGGCGTAGGAGCACAAAGTGTGTGTGAGTGTGTGTTCAAGCCCCACGAAGCAAAGAAATATTTAATTAAATTCATATTTCCATTTCTTTGCTCTGATGTCGAGGCAAAGAGCATCGTTAATTTGCAAGTCGCAATGCCTCCAAAATTCGGCGGAAAGTGGGGTAGTGTCTTAACACTAGTTTTCCTGTGTCTACACTGCTGTATGCGGGATACAGCGTGAAGCTGATTTAATTAAAAAAATTATATATTGATAGTAGTTATATGTTGTTTTTATAAAATAATTATTATTTTGTATTTAAAAATTCAATATAATCAATAAATAAATGTTATTTTTATTAAATACAGCCATTTCATTCCAAATAAACGGAAGGATTACTCGAGAGAACGGTCAGTTCCACCTCACATTTATATTTGAAAGAATGATACAAAATAATGAAATTTGGTTTAAAGTGTTTCCAGTTGTGTTCCAAAACATATTTTTTTAAAGAAGATCTAACAAGTGTAAAAACGTTTTTACATGTAAAACAAGGGTATATCAATAGTCAATCACAGGACAGAGGGAACCTAGTATGAAGTCATTTTGTTTCCACTTCCCGCCGCGCTCACGAAATCGAATCCATGTCGGTCGTACTATAGTCACAACTTGAGCTTCTGCGCCACGAAGGCCTCATCCAAAGTAATATGACACTGTAATGTATCAAACGTCGTCGTTATGTCGTAGTCAGAATGTAACCCAGGTCCGTTAGTAAAGGGTAATGGTCTGACGATGGGCCAGTCCATCAAGTGATTGTAAATCGATACTCCAGTGGAATGCAATCGTCTCAGAAATGTACCTACACGTATATAATTTACTTAGTGGTAAATGAGTGCTTTAAAGATAGTTACTAGATATGAGTAGATGAGTTATTGTTTTAATATTGTTATTGGATGTTGCATTCTTCTATCCAAAATTGAAGATTTTTATTGTTTTTTTTAGTACCATTATGAACAGCAATTTTTTTAAATTTTATGATACCATTATAAGCGGCGGAAAGGCATTGCGTGTTGACTGGAAGAACTTAACGCCGCAGAACTAAGAAATGTAAATATTAAGTATTAGAACCCGCAATGGCCGGGCTTTGACAGTCACAAGCTTGTAGCACTGCGCCACGTTAATTAATGCTTATAGTTTAATTAAAATTGTTAATCTGAAATAAAGTGCTTGAACATACTACATATTGAAACATAATTAGAAATTACTATGAAATATAGAAAACAATACGTCATTAAGTTTTTATATCACTAATGAACACCATTGTATCGATAGCAGCCATCTGCTGATCACCGCTGTAGTAGTATATTGTCTATATTGGCTATTATATGTATTGGGTTTTTGTTTAAATTGTGGATATTGTTTTTAAAAGCATTGTCATAAAATACTTTTCATAATTGTCCATGGTGATGGTGTAAATTCTAAGGCTACTGACTAACTGTTGACAGCTGTTGTCTTGTGACCAGCTAACTGTTATCCTGTGACCAGCTATCTGTTCCGTAACAACAGTTCGGAATTCATTTCTTTTTATTATTAAACACAAAAGGGCTTAAATTAAAAAAATATATTTGTTTGAATGATTTCGCTCATATATCATTTATGTCTTATAATCAGATCATATTTGATTTGTATTAATAATACATTAACTAATAACAATTTAACGTTCGTTATAACTATTCTAAACTAAATCTACGATATCACACATTCGTACAAATTCAATTTAATTTGTTATAAGCTTAATTGTAATACTTATGCATTTACATAAAGTCATTAATAGTCAATTATTCTATTCCTCTTACTATACATAAAGGAGGCTAATTGCAGTGGCGCAGGGGCACAAGTGTGCGACTGTATAAGCGATTGGCTGTTGGTTCGATCCCCGCTCGAGACAATTAAATATTTATTAAAAATGTATATGTCCATTTCTTCGCTTTGGTTTCGCCACTCAATATGCGATGCCTTTAGATTTCGGCGGAGGCGGTGTTCTCTCTGCCGACCCTGCTGTGTGCATACTATGTGAGGGAAGATGATTTCCGTCATATATATATATATATATTTGGTACGCTTGATGCATCTACTTTTATGAACGTTACTTCCAAAATGCAACAATCATCCGATTGCATCGGTGTGGAGTGGTTAGCTATACTCGTATATAGCTTTTACTTCCGGTTTCAGCCGCGTGGTCAAAGAGAAATAATTAAGAGAAACAACAAATTCTGAGTGCCCAAAATAATTTTGACCACGGGTACAGTGGGTTACATCGAAATTTTTAACCTTCTTCTAATCCTCTCTATAATGGTAGTTTCTCAGATTGATAAGGCATGATGTTTAACGGGGGAAAATGAGAACAAAGTATAAGTATTTCTTAGTAAGTTCTCTCTTGCTCTATTTATCCTTAGACGTGACTATAGGCCCGGAGATGCAGTAGAAGAATACATAAAAAACAATATGTAAATAAATAATATACATAAATTATGCATTAGCCGTGATTTTGAGGCCATCGTGGCGCAGTACATTTTTATATTTCCATTTTCTTCGCTCTGGTGTTGAGGTAAAGCGCGGCGTTGAGTTCTGCCACTCAACACGCAATGCATCTAGAATTCGGCAGAAAGTGGGAAACAGAGTGTCTTAAAACTAGGTTCCCTCTGCCTGCCCTGCTATGTGCGTGAAGCTGTATTTTTTTAATAGCAAAAATGATTGTATATTTATATTAGAGTATGTGAGACATAAGATTTAAAAAATATATTTAATAAAAAAAATCTACATGAAAAAGTACATTTTCCTATGTTCACGTACATCATGTTGTTTATTGAAATATGTTACAAATTTACGTACGAAGAGAGCTAGGTATAATAACAACATAAGGTCTAATAAGTTAATGTAAAAAGTGAGAAAAATACGAGTATATATTACGCTTAAAATTTATTTACAAGAAATATTTAACAGTGAACTAATTATTTAGTTCGTAAATGTTTCTAGAATCATGGTAGCATATTTTAATCGCGTGCTTTATATTCAATAAATGAGAGCCGTAATGGCTGTTACGCTAAGAGTTGATAAAGTTTGATATAAATTTATAATGATCAAAAAATCTAAATGGGCTTTTACTACTTGGAAAGTCGATTAAGTTAGAAAAATGACTAAACTTTACGTAGCTCTGTGCTAAGCGCCGTTTAATCTTAATGATCTGATTACGCTTGGCCATACTAAATTGTTTTTATATTCATTCAATTTTAAGATTTACAACGAATCTTACTAAGAAAATGATAAATTATTATTCTTAATATACATATATTTTGAACTTATGTTAACTTTGTACAAAAAAGACTAATGCTATGTATAAAAGCCATAATATAGCTATATTGTAGTATAAGTATTAAAGTTATTTTTTTTCTATATAAATGTAATAAGCTATAGTGACTCTGTTATGTATTTATTTTGATTTTTAGTAACAAGGCTTTTTTTTATGGAAAAAGCATGGCACACGAGCATACAGGTCACCTGATAGTAAGTGATCACCGCCGCCCACGACACCGCGTAACACCAGAGGAGCTACAGGTGCGTTGCCAGCTTTTGAGGTGGTTAGGCGCCGGAGCCCGGCATTACCTAATGCGAAACGCAGTGGCATAAAGCCACTACTTCACGCCGGTTTTAAATGCCGGGG
>DWGR01005262.1:0-10503 GCA_018247715.1 Heliconius burneyi
TATATAATTTTAAATGTAGAAGTGTTTTAAAAATAAACTCAAAATCTTTTTTATTACGTTTATTCACTTGTAATATATTACAAAATATAGAATGCAGTTAAATAATTTAAATATTAAATAAATTAAATATAATATTCTCATACGGAATTCTGCTACATCTTGTGTTTTTTTCAATTCACACTGTTTCTCATACAAAGTAGAATAGTCAGAGGGAAAACCTGGGACATAGTATTAAGGCACTTCATTCCTATTAAGTTTCGTTCTGTTCCTCTTTCCAACGAATTCTCGACGCACTGAGCTTTGACTAGTGGATCTCAACGCCACGCCAGGTCTTGCCTCAAACTATGCAATTGAATTCATTTCTTAAAATACTTAGTAACAAAATTACACATTAATATAAACAAATCGGAAACATAACCGTTTCATATAATAGAAAAATCTTCTTACACCTTCAACTAAAAAAGTCTGTATACATGTAATATAATACAATTTTTGCCTGCGGCTTCTGTCTCGTGTTAAACGGAACTAACCTCTCTGACCGCAGTTATAGTGGATTATAGGATTCGCCTTTCTCGATAAATTAACTATCCAACATTAAAATATTTTTTCAATTCGAACCAATTATTCTTGAGATTAGCGCGATGAACCAAAAACAAACTCTTCTTGTTTATAATATTAGTTATGGTAAGCGGGATGTAATAATAAAGAGTGGCTCTCTTTACTTCTAACTTTTAAATAGCGCTTTTAATACTATTTAAAAGTTAGTATTACTTTTAATTATCCAAAACTTATCGATAACTTGTCCTAACAGGTCTACTGACACCTGAAACAAATTAATTAGATTTTATTCAATGTTTTTTTACGTTAATAACGTAACCAAGTGTTTTGACACTCACTTCATATATACCAAATATAGTTTTATTTTTTATCACGCTGCTTCCCGCAAAAAGCAGGGTCGACAGAGGGAACATCTCCGAGTCATCTCAAATTTTCGAGGCTTTGTGTGTTGAGTGGCGGAACTTTGCTTTGTTACAAGAGAAGAACACAAGTCCAACCGTCCTTATATAATATACATACTTGTTCTAAGTTAATGTGAGTGTTGTTGTACGCCTTGAACCGCGTGTAGCCGTAGTCCTGCGAGCGGAACGCGGACCACTTGAAGGGATTGTCTGTTCGAATCAAGGGAAAACAATACGTTAATACGCGCCGGTGGCAGAAGGAAGTGACTGTAACCGCAACCGTTGTGGGTTCGATTCCCATTCGTAAGACTGATATAAATATTTATTATTTTTATTTCCTCGCTCTGGTATTTGGGCAAAGGCGTCGTTGCCTCCGAAAATTCGGCGGATAACGGGTCTTAACACTACGTTCCCTCTGCCTTCCAATATTAATACAATATATTGTATATATATTGTAAATATGTAAAAATTCAAAAAGTAGATTTTAGGCAACGTGAAACATTTTCGTAAATATAATAAATATTTTTAAAAGCTAATTTATGATAAAATCCATAATATTTTAAATACTCACATCTAAAATGATCTCTGCCTTCTTTACAGCCTGCGGACCCTGTCACCATGTGCACGGGGGCCCTGAAACGTTATATATTCATTTAATAACAAATACAAACTATGTGTACATTTTATATAGTTCTAATCCCAAAATATTTAAATTACGATATATTAAGTATACAATAATATACAGGTGGAAGCGTCTGCGCTCTTTTTACAGGAGTAGCATATAGGGCAAAATATTTCAAACCCATACCTAAAAAAATAATTAAGATACGTCAACAGTAAGATTCAATAACGTCAACACATACTACTAACATAAATTTGAACTTTGTCGCGAGGACTCGATTTCGGAACGAGGCTGGTCCGGCGGTGTCCTTTTGATAGGTTTAGGGTCATAGCTCATTAGAGCCACCCGGCACCCGACCCTCACCGCCTCAACTAGCGCGGTTGATATTGTTTGTATGGATTTCTATGAGTATACGCTCATTACATCAACTCCGGATCGCCTCGCTCGCAAGTTGCTCACGCGCGGGCGGCGAGTGGACCACTCTGTGACGACTCGCAACTCGCATGCCTGCCGCACGTTGACGCGCGATGCCGACTCACGCGCGTTGCGCGATTCACTCATTTCATTTTCTTCTGCATGAAGCGCTACAGCTATGAGTGCCAATTCACGGTTTGTAAAATTTAACATTATGAAGCACACGTGTAGACGTAGTGCCAATTGTTAACAGACTACGCGAAATTTCCTGGACTAACCGGTCTCCAGTCGTAGACCACGCGGCGTCCACCAGGGGACCGCGCGGTGTCCACCCGTGGACCACCTGTCGACGAGTGGACGCCGTGCGACGAGGCGGTGCGGAGTGGGCGCCGGGTGGCTCTAATGAGCGATGACATTTATGTGTGCATACGTCGTTTTTAAAAATGGCGTTTTATTTTATAACGATTATTTTATTAATTATTTCGTTTGAAAAAAACACTTTTTAATTTTTGAACAAAATCTCTTTTAAATGTATTGGGCTTTTATAGAGTTGTGGTTAAAATTGTGGTTTCATTTAAAGTGGTAATGACAAAAACACTCTGTAGATAACCATACTAAAATAATTACAAATGTTCCATAATTATACGTAAATATTATTAAAAAAAATGATTAAGTAGAAGAGGGTAAAGCCTCTGGTTTTATAATAAATTTTGAAAAAGAAAATAATAGTAAATAGTAAGTTTATAATTGTGCAGAAAATGGAAAATTGAGTTCTTACCTACGTTATGCCTGCTGCCTACGCTAAAAGTAATAAAATAATAGCCTCTAATATTTTTATTATAAAAGAAAAAATAAATCATCTTCATATGTTGGTATTTGTTAACCGTGGTGGTGACGTATTATTATAAATTTATTAAATTCAATTCGAATAGTATGTATTTGAATTTATATTACAATCAACAAAATTTTAGGTAATGCAATAAAAGACAAGAATTGTTTCCAATTACTTTTTATTGAGAAAAAATACATAAAAATAAAAAAAAATTGAAACCATCATTTTACAAAAACTGTCATAGCTTTCCTTTCTTTACCTTTACTAAAATTTTAAAAAAAGAAAAATTATATTATTACAATTGTAATATTATTTCAAAATCTAAAAAATTACATACAAATCTATAAAAATCAAGATATCACTTTATATTATTATCACATCAATATATTTTAAAAAACCAAAAATATAGTATTATAGATCATAATGCAAGTGCTTATCTTTGACAATCCACACGGAATCGATCACCTGACCTTTGAGGTCCACATCCACCTGGGAAATAGAAAAAAGATTATTACCATATTAGGAGTTACGGATGTATCGTTACTGACCTTAGTCAGGATGCTATTACTAAGATACTATTACTAAGAATTCTAATGACGATTACGGATATAAGAGGAATACGAAATACAATATCGATTCTCGAACAGTTGAAATTAAAAACTTGTCAACAAATCTCATTTACCCTCTACCCATTTCCGCAATGATTGGTAACTTTTATATCGGTTACGGGCTATATGCTAACACATTAAAGTGATTTAGTTAAACTTAACAAATTAAAAGATACAAAATTTCAAAAACGTGCGTTTGAGGTCAGTTACGAGACAAGTGTGTCACTGTAAACTCTACTGGTGTCGGGTCCAAACTATATCTTCTGATCCCCACTCGAGGAAGTAAGACATTTATTTAAATTTATATTTTCATATCCTCGCTCCTCCTCGCGGCGTTGAGTTCCGCCACTCAACACGTAAAATGGGGAAGGGAGTGTCTTACTTAAACTAGGTCCCCTCTGCCAACCCTGGTAAAGATGATTTTTTTTATTTGCGAAACATTGTATGGTGATGATATCTAGGCCATACCTTGATTAGTTGGATATCAACTATAATACATGTATATACTAAAATAATATATCACACCTGTTCAATATACAAATGTGTCTTATTGTGAGCCTCAAACCGCGTGTACCCGTAGTCCACGGAACGAAACGCGGACCACTCCGGGGGGTGAGCTAGTATGGAAAGATTGCAGGCTTATTAAAAATAAGAACATATCAATAAAAACGATTTTTCGATAAGTTGATTTCTATTTATGAGATTTTCACTTTAGTTTTGCCTCTTATCTATGCATTATAATCTTAAAAGTTTTTATGAAAATCGTTTATAGTATATTATAAAAAAATTAAACAGTTCGCTGTCTGTATATGAACCATTTCTAAAAACGGCTCAACCAATACATTTTCATTATTTCATTGTGATGAACTGTCTTTACCATTTAGTGTTTGTTTTATTTCAAACAGTTAATAAATAGAAAAAGTATACCATATTTAAGTGGTCGAAGTAGCAAGTGCTCGTATGCAGCTCATTTCAGATTTTGCATTCATGTAATGATTAAAAATGAAACAATAAACGACTTACGGTTAAATTTATCAGTATCTTCTTGACAGCCGGCCGACCCCGTTATAATGTGGACGGGAGCTCTGCAAGTTATGTACAAATTAATTTATAATTTTAATATTATATGTAATTAGGAGAAATAGTAAGTGAAATATTCAAAATGTAATCATATATTTTCATTGTGAAAAATAAGAAAAAATTAACCCTTAAATATGTTATTTTTTTGTTTATAATATTTTTTATTTTTTTATGTTTCTGTTAAAGTCTATTTTTTATTTATATAAATTCAACCTTACATTAAAAGTTTTCGCTTTGCTTCATTTACCTAAGGGTTAATCAAATATAAACTAACAAGTAAATAATATTAAATAATAATCGAAATATTATTTACCTTATCGATAATACTCAAAAAAAATCATACACAAATTTTGATAAAATAAATTAATTACCGCCAACATATACGTAACATTTTAATTACTTGTCCTTAAAAGTTGAATCGAGAAGTATCGACACGTACACAATATGATCGTCCAAATGACTGAATCAATTTTTTCGTTTTTTTTTTGTTAACTTTTAAATTAATAATTATTACATGATATTTTGAACTATTGTAGAAGTAATCCCATCACAAAAGCGCGAATGTGAAACGAGAGCCAAGTTTACTACTATATAATAGATCGTTCTCGACATCGCCGATAAAAGAATAGATATTATGGATGTATTACAAGTTATGTGTTCACTTGGGATGTAATTCAAGCACAAAATTTGGCTTGGCTATAGATGTGTAAGTCAGTCAAAAAATTACTTTTTTTAACGAAAGTTTTAATGTGTTAAATAGTAATAACAGTTTGAGCAAAATTTTTGAAGTTTCAAATAACAAGTTTCATGTATGAATTTATACGTGAACTATTTAAGATAGAGTTATTAAATTCCTATTTAATCTACATAACATATATATTAAATACTAGCTGACCCGGTGAACTTCGTACCGCCTAACAGTCATTCTTTCTCAAATATAAACTTCTTGAAAACCTTAAATACTTATGTTTTGATAGAGTGAAGCGATTAAATATAAACTAAAAGCTACTTTGAGTTACTTGCAAGTTTTTTGTATAAAGTTGCTTAAATTTGTTGTGGACGTAATACATGTTCATATAAACGGACAAAAATTCCAAAAATGCTGCAAATGGATTCTGTTAGTTATCCTTTAACACCCTCGCTATTTTTTTTTTAATTTTCAAGAAACGACTTGTCTACAGATTTATTATAAGTAAAGATGTAAATTAAATAGTTTACGAGTTGTGAAGAGCTCAAAAGATACGACTCGACACTAATAAAGTGTGACTGTGTTTGACGAACGGTGTTTCCAGTTTATTAATTTGGCTCGACACGCTTTCACAAATATCGCGCTTACCATCATATGCTGTACTACTGCGTCACGATGGCTAATGGAGATTTGTTTTTTTTTCATCCATTTTCTCTATAAACTGAAAAAACTGAGCGCGTCCACTATTGTATAACATACTAGTGGACGCACGGAACTTCGCCCGCTTATTACCCTTAGGGGTGAATTCTAATAAACCGTGAAACACGTGTTTAATGAAATATTTTAAAGTCTGAATTTCAAATGTTATAAGAATCGGTGCCAATTTGAAGATTTACATACAAACTTTCAACCCCAAATTTGCAGCCTTAGAGGGTGAGGGTTTTAGATTTCTAAAAACCATGAAAGACGTGTCCAATGAAATATTTTTAAGAGTCTGAATTTAAAATTTTATTAAAATCGGCGCCAGTTTCATTTTTTTCCATACAAACTTTCAGCCTCTATTTCATCCCTTTATGGTATTTTTTTTTAAATATCTTCTTAGTAGATATCCAGATTACGGAACTAAACATCTGTCCAAATTTCACGATTCTAGGCACAGCGGTTACGGTTGTGCGTGCGACTTACCTCAGTCAGTCAGGTATATGTTCTTTTATATATATTATTAGATTAGATTTAAGATTAGTTTTGTTAGATATGTACGATATACGTAAGATGTGTTAGATATTTCATGCAATATAATGACCATATAATACATGGATCAATAAGTCCCGAGACTAACCCAGAGATGGCGCTCGTAGTAAACCAGTAACCACGTCTTTCTAGAGTACTAACCTTTGCTTGAAACGTGTCAAAATTTTAAGTCGATCGGACCAGAAACAGCTGAGTTATCGAGGTTAGAGTAAAGTCGTTTTGTAGTTTGTTTAAAAAATGGAAAAAACCGAGTTTCGTGTTCTGATAAAACATTGTTTTTTAATGGGTAAAAACACCGTGCAAGCGAAACAATGGATTGAAAAATGTTACCCGGACTCTTGTCCATCAAAAGCAACGATTTGTCGGTGGTTTGCCGAGTTTAAACGTGGTCGTACCGACACAAATGACGCGGAACGCTCGGGTAGACCTGTGGAAGCTGTTACACCGGAAAATGTGAGTGAAGTGACAAAAATTATAATGAAAGATCGTAAAGTGAAGCTCTGTGAGATTGCTGAGATGACACAGATATCATATGGAAGTGTATTTACTATCCTTCATCAAAAATTAATCATGAAAAAGGTTTTTTCCAAGTGGGTGCCGCGATTGCTTTCGATGAAACAAAAACAGTAACGAGTCGATGATTCAGAAAGCTGTTTATCGCTATTTACTCGCAACAAAAAAGATTTCTTGCGTCGTTACGTGACCATGGACGAAACATGGATACATCTACACTCCAGAGTCAAAGCGGCAGTCATCTGAGTGGCGCACAGCTGGCGAAAGCCGTCCGAAAGGTCCGAAAATGCAGCAGTCAGCTGGCAAAGTCATAGCGTCAGTTTTTTGGGATACGCATGGCGTGATTTTCATTGAGTACCTCGAAAAAGGTAAATCGATCAACAGTGATTATTATATTGACTTATTGGTGCATTTGAAGGAGGAAATCGCAAAAAAACGACCGCACATGCAGAGCAAAAAATCCTTTATCACCAAGACAATGCACCCTGCCACAAGTCGATGAAAACAATGGCAAAATTGAACGAATTGGGCTTTGATCTGCTTCCCCACCCCTCATACTTGCCAGATTTAGCCCCCAGTGACTACTGGCTCTTTGCTGATCTTAAAAAAATGCTCCAGGGAAAAATATTTGGCTCAAATGAGGAGGTCATCGCTGAAACTGAAACTTATTTTGAAGCGAAAGATAATTTTTTTTATGAACATGGTATTGAAAAATTGGAAAAGCGTTGGAACCATTGTATCACCTTAAAAGGTGATTATGTTGATGAATAAAAAATTAGATTTTTTTGCAAAAAAAAAAATGTTGTTTTTCATTGTTAGTCTCGGGACAAATTGATCCTTGTGTTAGACTCGTAGTTGTGGAAAGTGGTTCCTCTTTATAACTAAAAGTAGCTTGTGTGCTAACAAATATTACCTACTGGTCACGCATGTTAGTAGAAACACATAGTTACTTGGTAGCTCACCGTGAAATAGCATTGAAATATTCGTTTCACGTGTAAAACATCCATTGTCCTTTCCTCTACTATAATTAGAATTATGGAAGTTAGCTAGCAGTAACAAATTTTAACAAGTGGCAACGCATGTTACCTCGTGGTAACTCACCGTGGGTTAACATAAGGATGTTCATAGGATCCGTTGTACACTTTCAAGTCGTATAGCGGCCATGTCCGCTCGTAGCTGTGTTCGTGCGCCCATATCACCAGGTCTACGCCATATTGCTTGAGTAAAGGTTCTAGACCTGCAGTGGAGGTTGGATTTAAGAAATAATGATGATTATTAATAATTTATTATAGCTGTGACATAAATTCTCCTTATATAAGGACTTAATAGAGTATGTATTGTTGATATTTTTAAATACAAGAAAATGAAAGAACAGATGGGACGTGGAACAGAATCTGAGTAATGAGATGGTTGTGGATTCGCTTCTCACAAACACAAAGCGCCAATCACCACTAACACACGTAACGCCACTAGACTCTAGGTTCTCTTGGCCTGTCTTGCATACAATTTTACCCATACGGAGCGGCGAGAAACTGAAAAGAAAAATACTAAAAATACTCCAACCATTATATAAAACAGAACTTACTATAAATCCCCAAAAACGGTAACCCCTTCCTCGTATACTCGACACTGCAATCTATATCGTCGGAATTACTACAGTACATAGGTCTGTGCCCGTACAGCACTATCCAGGGCCGTTTCCTCCTAAAAAGAGACCAATTTAAGAATATCTGGATACACTTACCGCATCCTAAAACGGGAAGACCAACTCTATTTGGTAGGAAATCGTTCCAGCAATCGTCCCGAATGTTCCCGCAATACATGGGGCGGTGACCGTATATTACTATCCATGGACGTTTCGATCTTAAAGGAAAATTTACTGAATAGTTCTAGAGGGAATGGTGCAAAATTTTGACTAGTTATTATTTTGAAAATTCCATTGTGATTTATTGGTTATTGTCAGGTAAATTTAATTTCACGCTGTATCCCGCATAGCAGGGTAGTCGGAGGAAACTTAGTGTTAAGATACTCCGTTCTCCACATTTCCGATACCGATTTTGAATACATGACGTGTTGAGCGATAGAACTCGAACGCTTTTTTACCAGAGCAAGGAAATGAAAATGAGTCACTGCCGATGAAATTAATCAGACCCGAGTCGGAATCGATCCCACAACCTCCAGTCCGCTCGATGGTCACGAGCCGAGGTTCGAGTCCCGCAGGCGGCGCCCTTACAGTCGTCAACTTTTTCACAGGCAGCCACTTAGTGCTTGCATTTCTTCAGGGACAGAGTACCTTCTTCCCTACCAAACCGGTGTCGCTGTAAAAGCAAATAGGGCTAACAGCATTAAGCTCATCTTCATTTATTGTCATTTCAAAAAAAATCCCCACAACTGACAACGACGACTGACTGACGATTGCTCACATTCAGACGTGTTTATTCTAATTCATGTTATGGAAAATTTATGTTTGCGTTAAAAAAAATTGGCATCACCATCATTGGGATAGGCAACGAGAACTTATTTATAAGTTTCTATTTCAATTTCTTCCCTTTTTTTGTGAACCCACACTGGGTTCACAAAAAAAGGGAAGAATTGACAACTTTAATAAGACAAAGAAACAACATTTGCAAAAAAAATGACTAAACTTAAAAACCATACCTATTTTCGAGTTTCGCTGCTTCTTCAAGATCCCGTTGCAACCACTCAAATTGATTGGCGACCATTTTGAAGCCGAACTCCAAGAAATAGTAGAATTCTGTTGAAATCGATATAAAATGAACGGGACCGATGTCGAACGAATAAAACATACTTTCGAAAGGTCCAGGCATTGAGAATCTGTTGCGATAATTGCTAAAATTGCTGGAATAATTAAAAAAAATGTTAATATTTCGTTAAAAAAATATGTTTTATGATAATTATGTATATAAATTATCATATATTTGAGGTCAGTCATGGCGCAGAGGCACAACGTGTGCCTACAAAGGCGACTGGTTGTGGGTTCGTATATATTTCCATTTCTTCGCTCTGGTGCGAGGTAAAGCGCGGCGTTGAGTTCTGCCACTCAATACGCAATGCCTTCAGAATTCGGCAGAATGTAGGGAACTGAGTGTCTTAACACAAGGTTCCCTCGGTCTACACTGCTGTGCGTGGGATACAGCGTGAAATTGATTTTTTTTTAAATACATTTTTTTTGTAAATAAAAAATCGATGTTTTGTATATACAGAGTAATTCCTATATTTTCAATATGAACGTCCATCCATAAAATATTTGACCCACTATTAAATTTAATAAAACACAAACTTACTATTTAGATTCATGATTCCCCGGACAAGTCATATAAGGCACGATGCCGGCGAGAGGCTGTATCTGCCTCATAAACTCATCACCAACTAATGCATCATTCGTGTCCATGTCGTAGGCGAAATCTCCAACATGTAGTATGAGGTCAAAATGACCTCGTTGTGCCTCGTCTTGGAGGTAAGATAAGGACTGGATTGAAATAAAATGTATGTTTGAGAGTATCGTCATATATGGC
>DWGR01005263.1:0-10503 GCA_018247715.1 Heliconius burneyi
GAAAGACTTGCACGGCCGGAGTAAACAGCGTCCACCGTGCTATCATCCGCATAGCAATGAATGCTAGAATCCTCTAACATGTCATTGATATGTAGAAGAAACAGCGTAGGGGACAGCACGCAGCCTTATATGTTCTATTGCTCAAAGTGAGATGTAATAAAAAAAAATTAGTGACACACAAATAATAGTCACAACTAGCTGACCCGGCGAACTTCGTTTTGTCCAAGGAACATATATACTGGTTTCGCCTAACGGTCATTCTTTCTCAAATGTACACTTCTTGAAATCTTTTGATAGAGTGAAGCGATTACAATGAAATAAAAACTAAAACCTACTTTGAGTTACTTGCAATTTTTTTGTATAAAAGTTGTTTAAATTTGTTGTGTACTTTTTACGTGATACGTGTTGACATAAACTTAGTTATTCTTTAACACCCTGGCAATTTTTTTAAATATTTTCAATGTGCAGAAACGACTGTTCTACAGATATATTATAAATATAGATTAGCATTTCAGCTCATACAATAAAAATGTAGCTATTTTCATAAAGTCAAGTCAGCTTCACGCTGTATCCACAGTAGGATATGCAGGGCATTGCGTGTTGAGTGGTGAACTCAACGCCGCCCTTCGCCTCGACACCAGAGTGAAGAAATGGAAGTATACATTTATTTCCTCGAGTGGGGGTCGAACCCACAACCAGTCAGTTTACAGTCACGCTCTGCCGCTGCGCGACGATCGGCCTCGCTATTGATGAAAATTAGCTATAAAAAAAAGAGATCATATGTCCACAGTAAATAAAAAAACGAATATTATTTTTACCTTTCACAAATAAATTTCACATATAAAGTTATAAAAATATTAATGAACATCTATTGCGCAAAAAATAAATAAAACGACTATATAATATACCAAATATTTATTTAACAATGCTTTACATTTTAAATATAGAAAAATGGCAGCCACAATAAAAAATCTTTTGGACGGAGACATTTACAGTCATTGTTGTTATTTGTGCTTATTCTAACTTAATAATAATGCATCTATGATAAAAAAAAACATACTTAATATTGTGATCATTAAGATATCAAGTTAAAAATTATAAATAAGTTGTATATTAAGTGTCTAAAAGAGGTAAAATAACTTATAGCATAATTCTTTAGTTTAACTTATGAATGAATTATTTCTTAGTCATATGAACAAAGTAAAATATTTCAGCTCAGACAAGAGCAATTTGGACGGAATTCATCAAGAACAATATGTTCAGATCTAAAATTTACGAATAATATTCAATACATTTTCAATGTATACTAATAAGCGGAATAATATAATAAAGTATCAAACATAGTGAAATCGAAATTAAAGCTATAGATAAAAATCGGTGGCATCAAAATTTCTCTTTATTTTATTGCTGATAATTTTCTATAACGGTGATCAAACCAAATGATGCATTTGCCACAAAAAAGTTGGAGCCTTTTACGAGATATAGCAATACGAATAAACAAAAAATATTTTTTTTTGAAGGCTTGTTCTTATTTTATTATTGCTTATTGCTACGAGTCTACTCGTAAATATGTATAATAGAAGTAAATATCTGTACTATTTTTAATATATAGTATTAATAATCATTAATAATCACCAACAATATTATAAATAGTAGAACATTTTATATTTCCCCTTAACAGTATTAATGAACATAAACAAACAAAGTGTTTTTTTAAATATAAAATAATTAGTTAATTTGATATCTTTCGGGAAAGTACACCAGTTCATTTGTTTATATATCGACAGACCCTAGGTAAAGTATCGAAAGTAAAAAATTGCGAATTTCTTAAATCAAAAAGCAATAAAAAAAAATGATTTGCGATTTTTCACTTCCGGTACTTTACCTAGGGACCACACATATTAAGAACAGCATAAGTATGTACTTAATTATACAAAACACTTATACTTATCAATAACTACATGAAATGTAAATTTTTTCTTTACCCATTGATTTTATTATATTTTTAAATGTTCCTTTTGCTCCCTTCTTGATCCTTTTTTATAATATCAATTAAAAAGTTCAATTATAATATATTTTTATTCAATTTTAGGTAAAAATAAAGCTTTAAAGAATATTAGATAAATTGAAATGATGAAAAATGTACATTTAACATACACAATCTTGGTAGGGAAATTTATAACATATTATATCTATATGCTACGTACAAAGCGTTGCGATAGTGTGATACTGAACAAAACTATACTAACTTAAACAAAGAAAGTAAAAAATAAGAACAATACATTTACAGTACTGGTTAAAGGCACCTTATTTGGACAATTCAATACTATTAGGCTTTAGATTCATACTCTAGTTCAAATCGAGCTTGAGACTCCATCATTTGTTTACGTTTCTTCAGTTGAATATTCGCTTCGGTGAGGAATAGAGCAGCAGTCACAATGCAGGCTATCGATCCTACAACTCCAAGGCCAAATGACCATCCTACAATAACATTTTTAACAATAATTAAAAATATTTTTTACTTTTGCAAGGTCGTAATGCCGCACCAAAACATACTTTGGATGTAAGCGGAACGAGTGTGGGTTCTATTCCAATTCAAAGGAATGAAATATTAAATATTTTCATTTTCCTCCCTCTAGTAACAAGGCAAAACACGGCGTTGAGATCCGAAACTGGATACGCAATGCCACAAAAACATTTTATTGGAAAAAAGAGTGTCTTAACACTGAATTCACTCTGCCTACACTGCTATGAACGAGATACGGCGTGAAGCAATAAATACCTGAAAATTAAAACCGACACTATATTCATTGCAGAGTATTATTTTTTTACAACTTATTTATAAAAATAGTATATTTCACCCACGAAATGTTTGTATCATTACCGTATATCTAACCTGACAGTCACAATTCTAGTTCTCAACATTAGTCACTTCCCATTGGCCTTACGGACTGACTTGACCTCAATTACTCATTGTAAGTGATAAAAACAACATGAACGACCTACAAGCTTAGAAATTTGTAACGATTTTCCCCGTTAATATTATTTATTATAGTTATTAATATATTGTATTGAATGTATATTATTGTATGCATTAAATATAAAAGATTAAATATATTCCTAGACAATTTACATTTCCTCACTCATTAACAGACTTATCAGAGACAACATGCATCTAAGATTCTTTCTAAACGTGAGGCCATTGTGGCGCAGTATCTGGCAGTAAAATGTGGTCTTATGGAAGGAGTGAATAATTTAGATTATTTAATTTCCCTACTCTTGTAAGGAAAAAATAGTTGAAAATTGACGATATGGAATGTTTTAACGCTAGCTTTCGTTTGCCTTGTCAAATTATACTTATCCTTACTGATTCAGCCCCTTAACCCAAAAACTGAACGGAAACTGAATCTGAACTAGCCAATAACATTGAAACTATCAAATTACAACTGACCATTTAAATAAAATTTATATTTGTCGTAGTTTCTAAAATATGAAAATAATATATCTTTATTTTTCTACATTTTCTCAGTTCCATGAAAATTTAAAAAAATATTACCTAAATAATTATTGTTATGATCTGGCATCCACCCATCAGTGTTGCCCAGTGAGGCAAATACAATAATTGCTATGGCGCCACTTATTCCTAAAAGGAGATAAAAAAAGAATAATAATAAAAATGTATTTTTGGTATTCTCATATAAAATTTCTTTGTGCGTACGTACCTGCGCCCAACATAATAAATCCTATAGTTCTAATCAGCATGACATATCGATTTTGGTTTGGCCCGAAACATAAAAAGAACACTATCACCAAGACTGTTGATATTAATACTCCAATTAAACATAATGTGAAAAAGAATTGAGTTGCTATCATAAATCCTGAAAAAAAAAAAGAAATCCTCAATATAAATGTTATATGTTCATGTGACTGTGATAACAATACGGAGTTTTTTTCCATGTCTAATAACTAAACAATGAAGAGCAAAATTAATATAATTTTTATAATTGTCATTCTGTTAATTGGCTATAATTTTTTTTATATAACAGTGAATATATATTAAGGAAAAATTATCTTATAAAAATTCTACATGAAGAAAACATGTCAGTTAAATTTAGAATATTGGAAAAAAAACAATACCTGGCAGTAAATAGCCACGAATTTTGTCATATCCGGTGGTAAACGGATCGTAAACCCAACGGCAGCCCACAAAAAACCGTCTTTGATACGAGTCTAGTGGATCCGGCAAAGACCGAAAGCAGTGACTCCATAATCCCAATCTGAAATTGTCATTTTATTTATTTATCATAACACGATGCCGTTGTGGCAGAGTCAGGAAGCATCAGTTACCTTACGTAAGTACGCAAAGATTGCAGATTCTATTATCACACAATACAAGTTCAGAGACAGCTAGGCACTAAATGTAATTGTGTATTAAATAGTGCAATTTATTTACATTTTTTTGTCAGCTTTACGCTGTATTTCGCTTGTTTTACGTCGAGACCAGAGCGAAGAAATGAAAATATTAAATATTACATATCCATGTGTGAGGATCGAACCCACATCCTGTCGTGTTTACAATCACACGCTTGAACCCCTGCGGCAATTATAATGACATTTCTCATATAAATTAAAATTATGATTTTTAAAATCGGTTCAATTGCGCCCATAATGTTTTATTTAACTCACCTATCCAATTTCGCCCCTCGTATTCTATAGTCACTGACGAGCCAGTTAGGCGTACCAAAAGCCAATGCCACAGTCACAAGGGCAATGACAAACACAATTATTCCACAATTACCTGCCAGGCTTCTTTTTTTCATTTTGGCTGTAAGAATGGCATAATATAAACAATTATTTAATTGAGAGCAACAACCTCAAACTACGAAATTGAAATTTTTTATGGCTTACATTCAAAAATAAAATATTAATTGTTTAAGTAAATTACAAAAATAAATTAAATTGTTACTTTGTTGTGTTATTCCATAATTAATAAAAAAAGAATTTTTTAATAAAATGTATAAAAAATTGTATGTAGATAAAATTTATAAACAATGGAAATATTTTGTTTCGAACATAAACCACAGTGAGCTACAACAATGAAGGTGGTATTCACAAGTCAATTGTGATATTTTTTTTGTATATTTTTTTTAGTAGTTCTATTACTAATCAAGTAGAAATTTATATAATTGTTATGAGGTTTTAATGGAATCTTTACCATATAAAGAGAAATAAAAATAAATTGATCAGTTCTATCAATTTGAATGTTGTATCACACATATACCTGGGTAGACAGATGGAACTTAGTTAAGACACTTCCCCACTTTCTGCCATATTTGTTTGAGCATTCCATGATGAGAGGCAGAACACAATGCCATGGTTTGCCCTTAGCAGAATGAGGAAATAAAAATATTAAATACATCAAGTATTATTCCCCCCAAGCAAGAATTAAACCCACAACAGTCCCAAGCTTATGCCTCTGCACCACACCTGGCCTCAAGCTTTAAAGTGTTGATTCGTAAACTTGATTCTTGGACCTAATAATTTTAACAACCTATTTGAGTAACACAGCATTCATTCACGGAAGCCTTGGTACAACTATTAATGGTTTTGGTTTAAAATGAACATTTATTTTTCTTGAAGCCCAAGGTCTTGAGACTGAGATGAATAACTAACTTGAAATGTTTCGCAATACACACTAAATGAATGGTAGACACATTTGTTACATGCACAATGCTAAAATTTTCACACACTTTGCTTAATTGTGGGAAATACTAAAAAAAAATGTATAGTAGTACTTAAAATTTTTCACATCTAAATTGATATGAAATTTTTTAAATTAATAAACATAGAAAAATTGTTAATTTTTCTAATTGTTCAAATACAGTATGTAAAATTAAATAAATAATTAAGAAAATGGCAGCAATTACTAGTTTTTATTATTGTTACAATCTATTAATATAATAAAACTGTAAAAATATTTTGTCTGTACATTTAGTATTTTTGACTGAAATGGATAGAGGGATACTTAAAAAGAATAATAGAAAGCGAAAATATATTTTTTTTACTTCTTGTCTGTCTGTATGTCTTATCATGTATATCTCCGAAAGTACTAGATCAGGTTACTTAAAACCTTCACCAATCGCTTTGTTTTAACTTAAATTAACATCTTAAGTATGTTTCATGGACATCAGTGTATTTATTTACATTAACACATATGACTGTCAGTCAATTCTGTTTATTAAATGAATAATCATGTAGTTCAGGTAGATGATGTCTCTGGTGGGCCGCTAGTTAAAATATAAAAGCTAAATATATGCTAGTCTGCAACATTATCATTTACAATATAAATGCTCAGTTATTTGGAATATAAATTAAATGTAATGTTTTTTTTTTATTTTGAATTGCATTTAATATCTTATACAGCTAAAGGAGTTATAGTAGCTAGCTAGCTACATTGATGTACTGATGGCTGATTTGCAATTTAACAATGCACTATTCTCAAGAACTACTGATTTAAATGAAAAAACTTATTGGATCAGATACTCAGTTTACCAAGGAAGGCTAAATGGTATAATTACATTATTGCTTCAGCATAGCCTATGTTTGAGTTACCTCATAGATTTAAACTTTTATATGTGATAAAAACTTTTAGTTATTTTTATATTAATTTAATATCTCTTCTGTTATTGAATAACTGGCAGGCATATTTGCCAAAAACTACTAAATATATAAAATTAAAATTTGAACATAGCCCTGAAATGTAAAAATATTACAAAGAGATTTCAAAAATTGTTAAGTGAATGAGAAAGAATCAATGAAAACAAAGTTGTAGATTAGGAATTGTCCATCAATTGCTCTTTAATCGCAGATAGGTATCAACAACCATATAATATCATTATTCCAATTCAGTGTCCACACACTATCAGTATGTAAACTTTAACACCTTATGTAAATATTTCATTTGTTATACATAAGTCATTAATTATAGTTTATAATGTGTGTAAGATAAATATCTTACACACAATATATAACATTATTGTTGACAAATTTCTGAAAAGTTTACAAGATACCAAAAACGTCATGTTAAAATTTTATAAAACCAAAAAAAACAGCCTATATAAACTAATATGTAATTTAAATACACGTAAAAAACAAAATGTAGCTTAAAATAAACTTACCTTTTATTTTTAATAGATATTTGGAAAATTGTATTTACGGCGTTTAGAAAACTTTTCGTATGTGTGTTTCGTTTGACTTTTACACTTATAAATAGTATCTAGTAAAAATAAAGTATTATAGATAATCACTATGTTCTTTAATGGAAAAACTTTTAAATTTATATCAATTTAAAGGGTGGAGTCACATAAAGTCTGTTGGAACTTGACGCTTACGAAGCACAGTTGACATTACCTATGTGTATGTAATATGTAGTTATGTTTTACTTAAATTGTTGTCAAAAGTCAAAACTTAGCTTCTTGATTGTTATTTATCATAGACTATAAATCTTTATTCTCTACCAGTTTTGTCATGTTATCTGTGGTGGTAAACTTTTTTATTCATGTTTTTAAATAAAGGCATACAATATTCTACAAATATTAAATAGCTAATACAATGTGAGAACTAGAAGAAACAAAAAAAGGTAAATTAAAACAAAATAAGAATATTCTTTAAATTTAAATTTCGCTTAATTTTTTTTGTTTTTGATCTTTATATGAAGACATCACATTACAATAAACGGATCATTTTTAAACTTTAATTTGGACTTATCAACGTCGGCATGCGTACCTTGTTAGTAGTCTTTGCAAGAAAAATAATTTGAACCCTGATTCCTGAAATAAATTTTTTTTGTGAATATTTTCTTTAATGAATGTTAATTTGTAATGAATCTAGGAAGAAGGAAAATTATTCTTTTCTCTCGAAATTATATAAAAATTAATATTAATTATAAAGATTACATTACATAGCCTCTAAAATATTTTAGGATATAACACCTATACTAAATGTTTTACATAATCAATTATTAAAGTCTAATTAATTGATTAAAACATGATAAGTTTTCATACTTTTTGTAAATTTTAAATAAATATGTAATGATTGGCAATAGGTACACTTATTATAAATCAACATTCTGATTTCCATTATCAATATATTTACACCACACAAATGTCAATTAATTTTCATTTTTAATAATAATCAACCCAGTTCGCTCGACGGCCGCAAATCAAGGTTCGAGTCCCGCAGGGGGAGCCTTTACAGTCGTCGACTTCCTCACAGGCAGCCACTTAGTGCTTGCCTTTCTTCAGGGACAGAGTACCCTCTTTCCTACCCAACCGGTGTCGCTGTAGCCTATAGGGCTAACAGCATTAACCTCATGTTCGAAAGAAAAATAATAATCATCTTCCTGCTTTAAAGCCCACAGCAGCGTAGGCAGATGGAACCTAGTGTTAAGACTTTTGCCATTTTCCGCCTGATTCTGTGGGCATTGCGTGTTGAGTGCCGGAACTCAACAGCGCACTTTGCCTTGACGCCATAGCGAACAAATGAAAATATAAATTTTAAGAATTATATTATTTCCTCAATATAAACCCACAACCAATAGCGTTTACAGTCACACACTTGTACCCCTGTGCCACGATTAGCCTAAAAGAAATTTATTTTGTTTTGAATATATTCAAATATTGTATTCCCCTATAAAAAATGTATTATTTACATTTCCTTATTCTGGTCTTAAAACTAAGCGCGCTTCGATGTTGAGTTCGGCCACTCAACTAGGTATATCTCGAAACTTTGAATGTTAAAGTAATACAAAATTTATTATACACCCTTAGACTACATTATTACTGTATAAAATACTTCTACAGTCACTGAAATCATTCTACAGTCACTATGTATTATTGCATGATTGCGTATTATATTTCCAGTTAATCGAAAAGTTTTTATACGAGCACTGAAATGTATTATGTATGTATTTATATTATAAATATTTTTGTCTTAATTTAAAATATATAAATTGTAAAATATATAAGTTGTAAATATCGAAAGATACTTTCATAATTTTACACCATTCTTCTCATAATTTCACATCGCTTGGAATATAAGAAAATGCTAATGATTAATAAAAGAAAACATTTCCTATTTCACGTTTATTACATAGCTATTTATAAAAAAACTTAATTAATCATTTTTTTTTTCTTTTTCAGTGTTCTTTGAACCAACAGATCGGAGGAAAGCAATAAAACCATTAATATGTAATGGAAATATTGATTATGCTTCACCTAATCTTGTTGAATTGAAAGCTATGGCAAATTTTTTGAGACCTAATAATAACATAAAAGAAAATAATGAATTAAATGAAATTATTGATCTATCTAGAATTGTGTTACAGTCAGTAAGTTTCTTGTTAGTAACAAGAGGAGCCAAAGGTGTTGTAACAGTAAAAAATATTCAGAATAATAATATTCCACAATTAGAAGTTCGAGTTTATAATCCAGAAATTATCAACTCTATTGAAAATGCATCTGGAGCTGGAGATTGTTTTTCTAGTGGACTTATACACGGCATTCTTATGGAATTGAATGAATCTCAATGTATAAAAATGGGCTTTAAAAGTGCAAAAGAAGCATTACTTAGTAGATACACTGTTCCTCATATGTTTAATGCTATGAATACCTTTGATGAAGCAGAGTATACTGTTTTAACATTATAAGTAAAAATATTCATATGTACAAATTATATTGCTGGTAAATATACCATTTATAGTTTAAAACAATAAAGCCGCATGATGAATATGATAATAATAATATTGATTTCAAAATTATAAAATCTTTGTAAAATTATTTTGTTACTTTTTAGTTCCTTGTTTGAAGTCGGTTTTTCTTTTTGTTAAAAATTGATTTATAATTTTACTAATCTAGATTCATTTAAAATAAAATATCAATTTACTACCACTTTAATACTTTATTAATGTATTAAAAATATACATTTATGTACATTTTCTGGTTATTTTACAAAATTGCATTAAATTTAATAAGGCACAACTGAGTAATTTTTGCAAAAAAAAGTAGACCTAGAACTAAATTTGAGTGAAATTTGCAGCTATAACCATAGTATTTGTACTCTCAGACATGATTTAGGGTTATATGGTAATAAAATTACATTTTCTATATAACAGCTTATGCAACAATAAGACTTTTGATGTAGTTTGAATAAAATTGATAAAAGTATATAAGTCATGTATTCTTAATATAATAATATAAAAGTAACTATATTAAAGAAAATTAATTCCTAATAATGTAAAAATCTTAAATGCTCTGATTAGTATCTAAGTTTCTTAAAGAGATTCTTAAATTGGACGGATTACTTAAGCACTATAAAGCACAAGATAACCAAATCTTCACACAGTATACAACTATACACATATTATATATCAGTATGTCCAGGATAAGCTGATTTTCTTTCCCGCATGCTGTAAGAAGATGGTTCCCTACTCTGCATTTCGTGTAA
>DWGR01005264.1:0-10502 GCA_018247715.1 Heliconius burneyi
TTTGCTAGTATGAACAATTAACTTTTATTCAGACAGTATTATTGTTTCTCTTGAGCAAGACAACGGCACTTCACGTATTTATATATATATATATATATATATATATATATATATATATATATATATATATATATAATGAATAGTTTGTATTTATAAATATAGAGTATTTACGTATAGGATATATGTATATTAGTATATGTATCTATTCATATATTTGGACAAATATTTCTTGTTTTTTTGATAACTGCACTGTACTCTCTTCCCGCTAATTGACAGTCATCCACTGCCATTGGTTGGCTGGAAGAGATTTATTTTAGAAATAAGCCCACCTTTGCTAACTTATGTTTTAATTTTGTATTTCTTATATGTTTTTAAGTGCAATAAAGAATAAATAATATATAAACATATAGAGTACTACCCGTGGAACTGGTGTCATTATGTTATTTATTCCGAGCTTTACGCTTTCTCCAGCTTAAAAGTATAGGTACTTCCTTTCCAGTCCAAGGGCAGCCACAATTTGAGTGTTAAGTAGCGTAGCTCAAGGTAGCGCTATATGTTATCAGATCTGAGAATCATTCAGAGTCCAGCGAACCCACCATCGTTACCTTTACAGTGAGACGCTGAGCCACTGTACCACTGCGCCACGACGCGACGGCTGCAATAACATAGATATAAATATCGTTTTACGATTTAAAGGTAAATTATTTAGTGCAACAAATTTTTCATTTTATAGTTTTTTAATGGATTTTATGCTATATATTTTTTGTAGGTTTGCATTAAATTTTACAATTTTACTGTAATCTTTATGATCAATTTCCTTGTGCGAAAGTTAACAATGTTTTGAATAAACTGCATTGTGTAATAAACAAGTTATTTTATTATCTATAGGTTTAATTTTTGTTTTTAATTTCTTACTTTATCCCGCAATCAGCATATAGGAACGAGAATTTAATTTCAAGACCCTCTGTTCTCTGCTTGGCGCCCCTAATTAATAATTTGGAACTTTGTGTGCACATATCCCACAAAAATGTCGCATCTCCAAAGTATTAATTATTCTTTAATTAACTGCAATATCTACGTTTTGTTGCCATACAACAGCATCGACACCAGCACTATAATTTAGTGCAAGTACTGCACGCTGATCGTGCAGCTGTTGAAGCACCGCTCACGCTTCCGGCAGCAATACGCCTTTCCCAGATCTATTTCATATCTTCCGTCTCTAATAAACATACATAAATATATTTAAAGTTATACCTCAGATTTGAGAAGAAAGAAACTCAGTGGAACTTTCTTTTAAATCATTTGTATTCAGATTCACATTTACTTACCAGTGATAATGACGCCTTTGAAACAGATTTGAGTGTACATTTAATTTCCAAGGCGTGATAAAATTTATAAAATCATTAATCAAGGAATAACTTTTAACACATCAATTCTACATATAACTCTTTTAAAATTGTGATATAAAACATTCTCCGAGGTTCTCTGGGTCCCATTGTAAAAGCAATGCGCAGCACAGCACGGACTCGATGCAATCGGGTTACAGGTTCGATAAATTTACGCCTATTTCTAATATTATTATAATGTACATCACAGATTATGATCTAACTGTCAATATATTCATTCGAGTCTTTAGGGCCGAAGTTATAAATAGCGTGAGTAGGTCGCTTCTGCAACACAAGAACTGGTTTATATAATTATTTATTAATTCGTGTATATTTTTAATGAATATCGGCTGCATTCCACCAAACTAGATATTTGCATTACTATGCAACTATTATATGACTTAAAAAGCTAAAATAAACAAGGCGAGTCATTTTCACATCAGTCACATTTTTTACCGCGAAAGCTGCTGAGCTGAGTCTTTTCGCCAATCCATCGATATGAGGTGACGGATGACTGGACCTAATTTAGAGTCAATGGTAATACCGAAAAATACTGTGGAATCAACAGTCACAAGTCAGTCAGAGTTTCAAAAGTACATCGGCTTTACCAATCGTCGTGTTTGGCGTTCTGAAATAATCTAAAAATGAAATCATGACTTAAATTAGACACTATGTTACATCTGATCCCTACGATATTAGAATAGTTGCGAGGTGAAGAGCAACGGCGTCTATTATCTACTTACGAGTATCTTAATAGAAATTCTCTTGGCTCTATCTAATCTAATGTTTCCTTGATATCATGTATGTCTTGTGTTCTTGTGCTTGTGACGGTGGAAGATACATGTGTTTTTGTCACTTTATTTCCTACATTTGATAATATGTAAAATATTTAATTTTATAGGCGGGTAATATAAAAGAAATAAAATAACGAATTATATAGATACGTTTTAACGATTGCAGTCACCTTAAAACATAATTTCCGTGATATTATCAGCACGTTCTTAATGAGGCAAGGCCACCTTCTCTACATATCTCTAATTATTAACAAATAGTGATATTTCCCGCATTTACCATATGTTGTCATATAAACTTAGAGACACAATGAGGGGAGTGTCAAGACACTCTTTTCTCCGCTTTGCTTCAAAATTTGAAACATTATTTGTTGAGCTGCAACTCAATGCCACTCTTTGTTTTTATTACACAATATTACTAATAATATTTCCTTGAGTGAACATAAGATTTTTTTATTTGATTAGTGTCGTTTTTTCTACAAACATAGGAATAACACGAAGAATACAATTTTTAGGAAGATTTTTAATCTTGTTACGACAAAGAAGTATAACTCGTACGGGCGTATATAAGTACACATGCACATATATACGCACACACATGCTTACATATATTTTTTAATTATCCATATTTAACGTGAATTTTAACAAACAGCGGATATTCTTATAAAAGAATACTAATACCAAAAAATACAAAGTTTTTATGAATGGCAGATTAAATACAATAATTATTTATTTGTAGGATTTATAATTATACATTTTTGATGTCTGAGGCGAAGATATTTCACTTCCGGTCGGCGTCGCTGCTGATTCAGAGAATAACCTGAATTTAACACATATTGTCGTGTGAATATATTTAAGCATTCAAGTGTCTCAATCTAAAACCTATAATTTTTACGTTACATTTCCTTTAAATATCATAACTATACTTAATTGAGTGGCGCAGCGGCCGGCACAGCGTGTGACTGTAAGAGTGGTTTCGTGGTTCGATGGGGTTCGATTCCCACTCGGAGCAATTAGTGATTTCCATTTTCTTGCTCTGACAACCAGACTACGTGAGGAACGGAGTGTCTTAACTAGGTTATCTCTGCCTACCCTGCTAATCGCGGGATACAGCGAGAAGCTGATTGTTTTAACCGGCGTTGAGTTCCACTAGTCAATGTCCTAAAAACGGAGTATTTAAACACTATATTCTGTCTGCCTAACTCGCTATATGCGAAATACAATAGGAAGTTCAAAATACAAACAGTGAATCTTATTTTTTTAGAAAATGTAATATTTTTGTTCAATTTCATCATATTTATGTAATGATTGATGACTTCGAGATAACTTCAACGCCGGGACATTGCAAAGGTTAATGAACCTCTTTTACATTATAAACTATTCATGTATTGTCACGCGAGGGATTGTGTCAGATATCTCCCGTGTAGACAGATCCCTTATCTCCCTTTTGTAACACAGAATATTAAAACACTACTATATTTGTGTTCCAACACTAAATCCTCTGTAGCATTACCGCACAGCCCGCGAGCACTGCGCAGCTCGCAGGTGCAGGTGCTCAAACGAGGGCAGCGGCTGCGGCGCAGCACTGCGCAGCGCCAGGCAGGGCGCGCCGGCGCACACCGCGCGACGCATCTGTGGCATCCACCAAATACTAATAGTTGCAGAACAGCAAGTAAACATGCCGTAGTTACTGTATGGTGTCGGAGTCGTCTGTGTGTATGTCTGTACAACACTAAGCTTCCATACACTCAACTCAAATAACAACGACATACATTTTTTTAAGTATAATACTTATAAAGTACACTAATTTATTCTATGAAATTAGAAATCATTGATTGACTGGTGATTTTTAATTTATATACCTATATTTTTTTCTGCTTTTTTTAAACTATAAGTTATATCTATGTTACAGGTAAAAAATACTTACAAATTCTTTATTATTCTCCATTTCATATAGTTTCTTGTTTAAATCGTGTTTCAAGCCTTGCATTAGGACGAAATTCTTATCTAATATTCCTTGAAGACCTATAGTAACATGCCGTGTTAATTATGCTTTAAGTACATTACAGACAATTAGACTTCGATATACTTAATTCTAAATCATGGTTTAAATACTAATCAGGAAAATGTTTGCAATTACAAATAAAAGCCAATGTGGCTTAACAAACTGCAACATACATTTTTTACATTTTCATCTTTCTTCTTTCAAAAGTTGCAACAGTCTTTTATGCATATTCAATGATTTGCTCCATAAATGGGCAATAAAATGAACTAGAACCAGTAGTTCTTGAGATAAATGTGTCCAACCAACCCTATATTTTCGCTTTACAATGTATAGAGGTACCTGCTTTTTCCAAAAGTTCATCGAGATCTTGTAACGGATATTCTACTTTAACTGGCGCAAGTAGTTTAGGAGATTGTGGTAAGGATGCAGATACAGCCGTGCGCGAAAGTGGTTCTGTATTAACATTTTTATAAAAGTTATATACTTATAATTACTTATTTGTTTTTACAATTATAGAAATATAATTCATTTCCCCGAGCGGGAATTGAAACCACAAACGTTAAGACACGTTGTGCCGCTGCGCCACGACGGCCTGTTTTCATATTGGTTATCCCGCACACGGCGCAGCGGTACACGGACTACCCAACACACAATGAATTGTTCAATTCGAACCAGTAGTTTCTGATAGTTCCCACCGCGTTCAATTAAAGACAAATTGTGGAGTTATAGCTAGTGTAGACGAGAATAAAGAGTAAGGAAACCTTCATATTATGTGAAAATCACTTTTTAAATACCCATTAAGTCAGCAGGCAGTTCCCAAAAAGATGGTCTCCTCGCCCTCAGCGTGTCTCTGGGAGGCGGGAGCAGAGTGCCTTCCTTATCTCCTATGTCGATGACGCAGACAAAGTCACAGCACGTTACTAGTAACTCAGGATAATCAAAACGGGTGCTTTCACTGAAAGATATAAGCAGTAGCAGGTATGTAGTATACTTAAGTTATACGTAAGTTATTAGAATTCAAAAAATGAAAAGAATGATATGGCTAAAGTGTAAAAGTCCACGGAAATACAGAAAAGTACAATACATTTACGTTTATCTTAATTTTATATCCTACGCCTAAGAAAGATCTATTGAGTCCATCGTATGGGGATAGAATAATGTCAATGGGGCAACCATATGGTTGCCCCATTAGACCGCGACTGTAAATGCGGGTTGTGGGTTCGATCCCGCTCAGAGAATGCAAACATGAATTATTTTCATTCCGTTCTGTAGCTCCCCTAGTCAGAACGCAATGTCCCTTTTAAAATTTGCAACATTCAGTCTAAGTATCAAGGCTAAGTGTAATCCATTCGATGTTTCTACTTATGTACCTTTACAAATTGCATATAGTGAATGTTGATTCGTGTTGGGCGACGTCCAACTTTTTGTTCGTTTTCTAAAATATTTATGGAAATATAAATATGGAAAATTTATTGAAAACTCACAGATCTCTTTTCTTTTCTCCATTTAACATATCCTCTAAATCGGGCTGTAATTGTAGTCCACCGCTGGAAACTTGGAACACGCTGGAGCCGCGTCGAGAGTGTACTTGCGGTGTGCCTTCTGATACTTTTTGTCTGGGAGGACCTTGAAATATCAGTTTTCTATGTATATACCATATAATTAAACAGTAAAAATATTTCGTCTGTACTTTTAATATTTTTGACTGAAATGGATAGAGGGACATTTAAAAAGAATAATAGAAAGCAAAAATATATATTTCTTGTCTGTCTATCTGTCTGTCTGCATGTATGTATGGTCACTTTAATCTTTGAAAGTACTGAACCGATTTACTTCAAACTTCACCAATTGCTTTGGTATAACTCAACATCTCAAGTTTGTTTCATAAAAATCGGTTCATTAAAAAAAAGTTATCGGCATTGGAATGAACTCAAAGCATGAGTTTGGTTGTAACATACTTATACTTAATCTGTATTCGTTTGTGAAAAATCAGTTTTTTTTACCGGTTTTCAAAACACGGAGGAGGTTATCAATTAAATATTTTCGATTCAATACATATTCGATTCATTTATTTATTTTGAATTCGATTTCGATATTGGATTATTCTAATACAGTTATTTTACAAAGAATATCATAAATCCTTACCTAAATCAACAATTTAACATTTAAGGCTGTATATTCTTACCAGGATGTATACAAAAGCTCCCAAACTCCACCTTCTTCCCGAGCACGCCCAAAAACGGAAATTTAATTTTAACAGTTTGAAGGAGACATTCTTCATACAGATCCCAAATGTGTAAATGCTGAAATAAAAACAATGCTTAATACGAGTATATTTGACTAGCGGCTCACTCGCGGCTTCTCCCGCTTACCACTTAGCATGCAGCTTAATAATCTATATAATTTATACTTTCAACAAGTTTGAGAAAGTGCAAGCACTAATGGCTGCTTGCGACGACGAAATAGGCGGCAAGGGCGCCACCCGCAGGACTCTTGTTTACGCTTATAAAAGCCAAAGGATATCTTCATAAAATTTCCTTCATGGTGGTATAACTTTCGCTCGTAAGTTTCAATATCTTTATCAAATAAAAAACGTTGAAATATCACCATGCAATTTCCAATTATTTTTTGTCACAAAATGCCTTATTGTGACTTATTTAAAAGAGATTTATATACGGTATCACAAACTCTTTTTTAAAACTACTAAAATAGAACATTTCTTCCTTTCAATGTTCTGACATATATATAAATATTTTTGCAGCGCACGTGGTTAGAACAATTCTATGGTGTTCCTTATTATTGTTATTTCGTTATTTAAGGCTAACTAAGACTTACGTCATAATGTTCTTATAGTCTGAAGAAAGTGGCTTAAACAAACAAACAAATAAAGAAACTCTTCCGCTTTATTATATTAGTATAGATTAAAGCTATAAAACCTGCACCTTTTGTTCACTCTCATATTCATCAATACAAAAATTGATCATATTTTGTTGTCTTCATATTTGGTCACTTTTATTTCTAAACATTGTATCGATGGAAATTCATCTATGAAAAACACATCCTGATATCGTTGATAATCCTTTTATTAACCACTGACGCAAAAGAAATGGTATTCTATCTATGTGTCTATCTATGGCATTTATTTAGATCCAGAATCAAGAGATAGAAATCTTCGATCAATTATACACTTATCTATATATATAATAAAACAGTAAAACTATTTTGCCTGTACATTTTGTATTTTTGACTTAAATAAAGGGACACTCAAAAAGAGTAATAGAAAGCAATTGTTTTTTTTTTCAATTACTTGTCTGTATGTATGGTCACGCTTATCTTCATAACTAGTGAACCTATTTACTTAAAACTTTCACCAATTGTTTTATTTTATCTCAACTTAACATGTTAAGTTTGTTTTAACAAAATCAGTTCATTAAAAAAAGCTATCGTCATTTGAATGAATTCAAGGCATTAGTTTGCCTACGCATATATAGCAATCAATATCTGTACTTATACCGACAATAATATAGTAGTATTATTTGTTTGTAATTAATCTGTATTTTTAAACGACTTTTAAACAAGACGGAGGTTCTCAATTAAATATTTTCGATTTTCGATGTTTGATTCATCGATTGATCGATCGATTTTATTATTGGATAAGATAAGATTCGAATTAGATTCGATACATATATTTTACAAAGAATATTACAAATCCTTACCCAAATCAATAATTTAACATTTAGAGCTGTTTCTGAACGATTATTCATTGATATCAACACATACGAAATTACTGTCAGTCAATTCTGTTTATTAAATGAATAATGATGTAGTTCAAGCGGGCGAAGCCGCTGGCAGGCCACTAGTACTATATGATAACTTTGATCGAAGATAGAAATGAATAAGAAGCTACAAGCATATTGTCAAAATGATCAATGTACTCGAAGCTCTTACTTGTGACGCTATAATGATGCTCTTTACCGAGTTGATATATTTATATACTTAGTTATGGATACAATGTTTACCTCCCAGATCGAATAAGATTACAATTTTTTTTTCGGTAATTCTACACACCGGGTCGAAATTAGTTTCACCATCTTTTAAAAATCTATCTAGATCTTAGTTACACAAATAACGTATTTTATTTGCATTTTTAATCTGTATTCATTAACATTCTAAACATGTTATGTTTTAGAGCTTGAAAAATCTTATATTATCCCATATCATAATCTTCTGCCTTAAAGAACTCGTATTCGTACACACTATTAACACTTACGCAATTAGCACAAAACGCAACAACAATTTCCACACTAGCCACCACAGCGACGTCCAACACCGCGGCCGAGCCTGGGACTGCGAGAGTGGAGAACGGAGAGCCTTGCGGACTCTCCCAGAGGCGGACGACGCCGTCCGGGCTGCCCGTCGCCAGCAGGTGGAGAGAGGGGACCGAGTGGAAGCATGACACGCCCTGGGAAAATTACACTTTTAACTTCCTTCGTTTCGTCTTTCGTTCGTTTTCTTTATTTCAGAAACTTATTTATGTAGTTAACATATCTTTATTTAGTTTCACGTCATATGATACCAAATATAGAAAGAGGAGAACATACTATTAAAACAGTGCGTCCGTCGATAGCCGCCAAATTTTTCGACACAATTTGTATTAAATAACGAAACTCAACGCTGCGCTTTGTCTTGAAATAAACATACTCATTAATATATTCCTCCAAGTTAAAATCGAACACATGACCTTTATAAAAATAGCAAAAAGCCAACGGCACGCGGTGTTCCCAGGCGGTCACCCATCCAAGTACTGACCGCGCCCGACGTTGCTTAACTTCGGTGATCGGACGAGAACCGGTGTGTTCAACGTGGTATGGACGTTGGCGAAAGTAGTAGCAAAATAATTAAAATAATGCAACAGAATGAAGATATAATTGAATTACTGCCACCTAGCGCCCTGTGATAGATAAGCTAACCATCTAGTTCTAAGAACATTTTGTAGATGGCGTTACTTACTTCCACGTTCTTAGTACACGAGTAATTAATATATATTATAGAATAGATAAAGTATCTAAATCAGTGGTTCCCAACCTTGTTGAGTTCATGTCCCACTTTTTCATTAGAAATCTTCAAATTGCCCCCTAAACATGTCAAAAATTCAAAATTGCCCCCTTAAATACCAAAATCCTGCATTTTAACTAACTAAACAGCCAATCATATTAAAATTCTTAGTCTGAAAATTCCCAAATTGCCCCCTTACATACCAAAATCCTGCATTTTAACTAACTAAAATTCCCAAATTGCCCCCTTGTGGGGCGTACACCCCACGTTGGGAAACACTGATCTAAATGCATCCACATCTATGAAATTTGAGTCATATTACGAATCTTTTTTTTTCAAACATTTACAATATTTTTTTAATAATTATAATAGTAATTGACAACCAGTCTGTTCAACTTGATATAGACGCCTTGTTATTTTCAATAATATGCTTATTATTTTTAATAATATGCATGATTACATTTTTCGAATCGTGAAGAGTTCAACATCTAGGTATCTTTCATGATATTTATCAAAATTATGTATTTTTCAGTATCCTAAATGTAATACGTCTCAACTACACTGTTAAACTATACTACAGTATTAAAATGATTCATATGATTTATAAAGTTAAGTAAGTCAATTAGCGATCGTACGTACTAACCGTCTTTGTCGCTATTTACATCTACATACCAACCATATGGTTGTAATTACCATAAATATATAATATAACTTTTTCAACTCAATAAAACTATATTTAAATTCTTGAACCATTGCAATTTTGTCTCTTCTATAATATATATTAATTAATCGTGTACTAAGAACGTGGAAGTAAGTAGCGTCATCTACAAAATGTTCATAGAACTAGATGGTTAGCTTATCTATCACAGGGCGCTAGGTGGCAGTAATTCAATTATATCTTCATTCTGTTGCATTATTTTAATTATTTTGCTGCTACTTGCGCCAACGTCCATACCACGTTGAACACACCGGTTCTCGTCCGATCACCGAAGTTAAGCAACGTCGGGCGCGGTCAGTACTTGGATGGGTGACCGCCTGGGAACACCGCGTGCCGTTGCTATTTTTGTAAAGGTCATGTGTTCGATTTTCACTTGTTGGAATATATAAATTAATATGTTTATTTCTTTGTTTTACTAACGAGAGAAAGCGCACTGTTGAGTTTCGTTATTCAACACAAACTGTCTCTGGGAGAGTGTTTTGTGTTTTACATGGCTTTCCTCATGTGTCATCAATATTGTGTTTTTGAAGATAATTCAAGTCTTCACC
>DWGR01005265.1:0-10501 GCA_018247715.1 Heliconius burneyi
AAATACAAATAAAGCTTAGCTAAGTTCAGCTTATTTTTTTTACAAGGTCATTTATTACAAGCGGATGGCTTGGATCGTTAGTGTTTCAACACTTGGAGTGGCAAACCGTTCTTCCCATTCTGGAGTCTAGTCAAAATGTGTTCCCAGGGAACTTGTCTCAACTAACTCTGACAAAATGACTATTTGTCCCACAGTTGTAGGGTCTTCGAAAGTTAATCGCAGCCAGGACTCCAGCGTCCAAGTCCCAAGGCAGAGTACCCGCAAAACACATGCTGTTTTGTATAATACTGTCCTTAGATAATCTTTATGGCCATATATTCAGAGCATCGTACTACTCTGGAGGCCATTTAACCTCCTAAGTTATGTGTATTATTTTAAGACTTCATATATCAATTATTTAATATATTTACTATTGAAGTGGTCACCGGTATGGTTGTAACGCGATGGTTGTTGGGTTGGTATCCCCACTCCCGAGTGGGGATTATTATTTATTAATATTTTAATTTCTCCGCTCTGATGCCAAAAACCCGGCGTTGAGTTCCGCTTCTCAATACGCTATCCCTCGAAAAATTCGGTACAAGATCAGAAACGGAGTGCCTTAACACAAGGCACTCCTACCCTGCTAAATATAGTATACACTATATTTAGCAGGGTATACAGGGTATAATACACTACAGCTAGTCGGTTAATACGGCTATATTGTTCCTGATGCCGTTATTCTATAAGATCGGAATAATGTATTTCCTTTAGCTGAAACAGAAACCAAAGTTCATGTTGTGCAAACTTATTTATACATACATATATAGTAAAGAGGATTGGGACGGGGCGAAGACATGATAAGACTTGTAAATTGCTGTACGATCGAGCTAGTGTATGTTACTTGCTAAGTTTCTTGGTTAGGTTAACTTGGTTATAGCACCAAAACAAACAGATCCGTTGCAATCGTGACCAATGCACGGATGTCTTGTAAAGTAATAAATAAAACTAGTCAGTGGATATGTAGCATATGAATATTGTATATTAATTAAGGCGCCAGAGCGGGGAAATGACAATATTAATAAATAATAATTCACAAAATAAATGTATATATTTTCATTTCTTCGCTCTGGTGTCGAGACAAAACGCGGCGTTGAGTTCTGTCACTCAACGCGCAATGCTTCCAGAACTCTGCAGAAAGTGGGGAACGGAGTGTCTTAACACTAGATTTCCTCTGCCTACCCTCCTGTGTGCGAGGTATAGCGTGAAGGTGAATATTAATTAGTATTAATTGCGGGTACCTCTTCAAGTTAACGTATTCAAGTAATACCTAGAACTTCATCAATAAGCCTCTATATAATTTTTTGATAAAATATGACAAAATATCGAGAAAATAAAATATTTAATATTTTCCATTTCTTCTATTACAAGCGTTCTGGGTTTTAAAAGAGATGAAGAAAGGACGGAAAGCAAGATCAGTGTAAATGGTGAGATATTAGAACAGATTAATGATCTTGTATATTTGGGAAGTACGTTCAACAGATATGGAAGATACGAAATGGATGTCGAAAGGCGTATTGCTGTCGGTTGTTACCGGGTTGACGGAGCTTTAGACTGCATTAATGAGATGGCGAAATGTCAGCACAGTCGTGCGTTTGGCTATACATAATGCAGTTTTGGTATCGACGCTGTTATACGACAGGGAAATGTGAGTATTACAGAGGAAGAATGAAAGAAAGATGAATGCCGCGGGGATACGACTTTTTCGTAGGATATGTGGAGTCAGCTTAGGTAATGGAATCCGCAATGAAGAGATACACAGAATAGCAGATCCTAGTGAGGATATCACGGCCAAAATGAGCAGATGGTTTGGGCACGTCGAACGAATAAGTGATGAAAGAATGGCAAAAAGAGATTTATGACGGAAAAGTGAGTAGTAAGAGAGGTAGGGGGAGACCTCAGTTGACGCAAGCACAGTATCAAAGATAATAGAGGGTCACGTAACAAACATGAGGATCCCACGGAGGGCATGTAGAAAGAGGTTGATGACAGTGAACGAGGCGGAAAAGGTATGTACCGTAGCGTTTGGCGCTACGTTTCCTCTGATGACCCTGCTAGAGATAAAGCGTGAAGCTATGTTTATATGTATATATGCAATTTCTTCGCTCTGGAAACGAAGTGTCTTAAAATAGGATGGTTACACTACTGTATGCTGTATTAGGTTCCATCAATTAAATTTTACAGTGTCAATATATGTATAATTTATTATAATAAATGATGCAGTAAGCAACAAAATTAATAATGTAGTTAATAATAATTAATACTTTAAATTACTTTTACAACATATGAGCCATATAAGTTAAAAATACATTCTCGCATAATATACTCTCTTTGATGGAAAGAACGTTAGCCTATTGTCTCTACCCTTCACTTAAGCTTCACTGCTGGAGCAAGCAACGAATACAAGTTACACAGTAAAATACCGTTTACATTTTAGCTCAGCTGCTCACCAGCTATAATATACATATGTAACTTGGGAAAGGATAAGTGGCAGGAAATTCGCAACTTTAATATAATTTGTAACATACTAGGATAAGTTGTGCTTACTATCCTCGATTTTTCATTTTTTTTAGCTTTACGCTGTATCCGTCACATATCAGGATAGGCAGAGGGAACCTAGAGTAAAGACACTTTTTTTCCATTAAGAATTCAACACCGCGCATTACCTTAAAACCAGAGCGAAGAATAATAGAAATATGATATATTTCACTTCCTTGAGTGGGAATTGAACCTACAATCTTTCACGTTTACTGTCACATGCTTGTTGACCATCTCATTGATTTCCCTTGCGCCACGATTGGCCTTGCAATTACATTTTACTTGAAAATATAGTTTATACACCTAAAATCACAAAAAGTATAAAATTAAATTATATAAATAAAAAATATTTTCTATTAATATAAAAAAAATATAGTAATATCTTTCCTACTTGCATAATAAATTCAGTAAGTAAATAAATAATATACACTTAGATCAACATGATATTCACAAACGTACATTTCAAAGTAAATATACTTAAGCGTCGTCTCTGGGCTACATAAGACCACATTTTCCTAGTACTTTGTAAATGAAGAACGAGAATAAATCACTTTTGAACGTTTTAAACGCAGTACTTATAGTCTGTGGCAAGGAAATAAATTGTAAATCTTAGAATTCTTAAATATAAAGAAGTTAAATAAAAATAATTAAATCATTTTATCAGCCCTAGTATTAAGCAAGAAGTTCATATCAGTAACAAAAATATACAAAAATTCAGCCAGTCCGCTCGACGACCGCAAGCCGAGGTTCAAGTCCCGTGTGGGGCGCCCTTGCGTCGTCGACTTCCTTATAGGCAGTCACTTAGTGCTTGTATTTCTGCAGGGTCAGAATATCCTCTTCCCTACCCAACCGGTGTCGCTGTAAAAGCCAATAGGGCTTACAACATTAACCTCATGTTCGAAAAAAAAGAAAATAATACAAAAATTCTCAATATTTTTTTTTTGAAATGATATTTAGATTTTCATCAAGCTCTAACTAACTCTAGGCCTTGTTTAAAAATAAAATTAGGTCAATAGCTCAAGCCTTCGTTATGAGAAATCATTATTTCGATGTATTATTGCAAAAGAAACCGTATATTTGAGTGCACTTATAACTTTGATTTCTCAAATGTATTTGTAGCAGATAAATGTTAGTTAGAAGAATAATTTTGTTCTATCTGAGGAACAAACTATTTCAATTCAAATTTAAAACATTATTTATTTAAATAGACTTTTACAAGCACTTTCGGATTGTTGAATGACTGTTATATTTGAATGAATGAATGATACGAGTATATTTGGCCGACCGGAATATTTATGGGCTTAAATCGTACATAGGAAAACAATTACCCATAAAAATAGGTATATTTCATCCTCCTAAAGCACTCTGTTTCTAATTGAGCGAAAAGCAAAGAGCGAAACGAAAATGACTAGATTATTGTATCTACTCTTCAAAATTGAAAAGAATCATTATCTACATAAATAATAAAATAGTAAAAATATTTTGTTTGTACATTAAATATTTTGTACTAAAATGGATAGAGGGACACTTAAAAAGAATAATAGAAAGCAAAAATATATTTTTTAATTTCTTGTATGTCTGTATGTATGTATGGTCACGCTATTCTTCGAAAGTACTGAACCGATTTACTTCAAACTTTCACCAATTGCTTTGTTTTAACTAAACTTAGTATCTTAATTTGTTTGATCAAAATCGGTTCATTAAAAAAAGTTATCGGCATTTGAATGCACTCAAGGCATGAGTTTGCCTGCAACTATAAAGCAATCCATATGTATACTTATATGTTACTTATAATATATTAAATCTGTATTTACTTGTGATAAATCTGTTTTTTTAACCGACTTTCAAAACCAGGAGGAGGTTCTCAATTAAATATTTAAATATCGATTCGATACATATTCGATTTATATAATTATTTTGATTTCGATATTGGATTATTCGATTCGATTTAGGTATTTTTTGTAATATGCAATCAATACATTTATTTTACAAAGAATATTATAAATCCTTACCCAAATCAGAATCATTATCATTAATTTCATTCTCATCTTTATTTAAGATTTAAGGTTGTATTCGAACGAGTCAATTACCGATAGTCATTGACATCAACACATTATGATTGTCAAACGTCAGTCAATTCCAATTATTAAATGCTTATTATGATCATGTATTTCAAGCGGGCGAAGCCGCTGGCAGGCCACTAGTATTATATAAACACTTAAAACTTGTAAATCTACTTAAAACATATCAGTATTTTACTATTTCTGCAAATAGAATTCATAACAATGCGCATATGCAATGAATTCTTAGATTTATGCTTGGAACGGTTTTATTGTAAACTATTGTACTGTAAACTGATTTATGCTGAGATGTAGCACCTACGCTGTTATACGCTGGCGCTAAGTAAAACATTTTGTTACGAATGATACTGCCAACGATGTTAATGTTTTAAGAAAGTGTTTCTCGTTGAAATAATGTATATACATAATATAAAACAAACACATACCGTACCGGTAGCGGGTTCCGTACCTCAAAATGAGGAACGGAACCCTAAATAAGATTACTTTGTTGTCCGTCTTTCTGTCTGTCAAAACAATTTATCTCGAGATTACGTGGAGGTATCAAGTTACAATCAATACAAATCCCTGTCCCTTGGAGCGCAATAATATTCAGCTTCTCAGTCAACGAAATAAAGCACTTTTGCATTATTTTTGATTAAGTGCATTCGCCAGCATACTTAATTTTCTCAACTTTTACAAATTGTACTTCCCGTTGCCCTCTAATCTTGATACTGGCGCGAAACCGTAGTAGAGGAATCCGACTCCATTTTGACTGGTTTTTAATTTCCCACCTTTCTTGTACTTAAGCAAGCCAATTTATTTGCACCGCACCTTCAAATAATTATGTTGGTAAGCACACATTTTTCACTTTCAAGATTTTAGAGAGTAGAGGCCGTCGTGGCGCACGGGCACGAGAGTGTGACTGTTACGCAATGATTGTAGGTTCCATATCCACTCGAGGGAAAGAATTATTATTTCTTACAGTTACATCATATACATAAGTTACATCACCTGAGTGATTTGTTAAAAGCCATTATTATTATTTTTTATTAATTTTAACATCTACGGTGTGTCTACATTGGGTTTCCTCTGCCTACTCTGCTGTGTGCGGGATACAGCGTGAAACTGATTTATTTTAACAATGTTTTAGTTAATTTCTGGTTATAGATTGATTTTTTGGGCCACTTAGTGTCTGTTTCTGGATGAGTAAAACACCAGACTGATTTCATTATTACCTAATTTTTTCAGTTTTTATGTCAAAAGGATTTTTGAGAGCTGCTTGAAATATTATTAAAGTCATAACTTTAGTCAGTCTGGACATTTTCATTATGAAACTATGTCTCTAATTGTGAAAAATTCTCCTTTCATTTACTTTCCAAGACAACTGCGACTTAATGAAATATTTTTTTTCTTAATTTATTTATTATTTGTAATTTGTATTATTTTAGCCAAAGGCCAGTCATGGCGTAGGGGCACAAGAGTGGAACTGTAATCGAGACTGATTGTGGGTTCGATCCCTACTCGTAAAAATGAACTATTTATTTAAACTTATATTGAACTTCTTCGCTCTTGTGTTGAGGTAAAGCGCGGCGTTGAGTTTCGCCACTTAACACGCAATGCCTCTGGAATTTTGCAGAAAGTGATAGATTTCCTCTGCCTACCCTGCTGTATGCGGGATACAGCGTGAAAACTGCAATACTCAAGCTATTGTATACTATTGCTTAATACATTAAATTAGATATTTAAGAAAATAATGTAGAGCATCACACACCAAAATTTTATCTTCTGCCAAATGACATACATTTGTTACGTATAAAAAAAAACAAACTACCTATCTACTAGAATTTTACTACTAAAATCCATAATACAATTATTATATAGGTATTTTTTCCTATATGGCTTATAAATTTATTAATATTAATACGTTGAAAATTGACATGGTCACTGTTATCAGTAGATTTACCGAATTATCAATCGTATTGAATTTAAAATTTAGTTTTGCGGTAATCAAAAATTGGTAAGCCACATTTTTGCTATAATTTTTATATATTGTAATTTGTATATTATTACTTTACAGTAACTCAAATTTTAAAACTTGTTGTTTCAAATAATATGCTAAAAAACCGGACTAGCACGAGTAGAGCGCGCCCACCGAGGGTTCCTTACAAAAATTAGAGGTCTTGAGCTTTTTCTGAAATTCAAACTAAGCTTGGCACTTTCATACCATACTTCAATTTTTTACAGACATACGGATAACAAAGTGATCTTATTATATACCCTTTTTTAATAAAAGGTACGGAACGCTAAAAATGTTTCCAATTATATCGAAATATTAAATATATTAGAAACAAATGTACAATTAAATATAACTATATAAAACGTTCAAACTTATTTATAACATTATGGAAAATTAAAGTTTTAAAAGTACATCCAGTTCGCCAAAGGTAAGTAATTTACGTGAATACAAATTTCGCTGGGATTTTATTAAAACTCCTGCGGTTAATTAAAGCTTGTATCATCCGTCTGTAAACAAAGGATTCCAGCAATTGCGGTGGTTTCATTACATTTATTGTTTCGTTGTTTATATTCAAATTTAGTTTACAATTAGTTTTTACGTTTCCCTTAATTACGAATTCTTCTCAATATTTCAATAAAACATTAATGTTTAAAAAGAAGCATGGGATAGGCAGGGGCAGAAGCGACTGTAAATGCGACAGATTATGAATTCGATTTCCCTCAAAGGAAATTAAATATTTTTATTTGGTGTCGAGGCAAAGCGCGGCGTTGAGTTCCGCTACTCAACACGATATGCCTCAAGAGTTTGGTGGAAAGTGAGGAGAGAAGCGACATTCGACCCCCTCTGCCTGCCCTATTAGCCTGCTACATGCGGGAAACACCGTAAAGCTGAAAATAAGTGTTTTTAATTTTTGTTATTATTAACAAAGATTATATTGATGTAGCATAAATTGTTCCAAAAATATTATTCCATGCCAAGTTATTCTATCTTAGTAAAAAGTAAATGAACTGTTTGGCTTTTTAATTAAGTTTTATTTTTAACGTCAGTCACACAGTCTGGAGAATCGTGACCGAATAACTAAACAGCCAGCACAAACAGGTTTTTTCGATCTACAAAATAATTATTAAAACAACGTCTTACCTTTTGTGCATACTTAATTAGCCGGTTTTTTCTCTAAGCATTTATTTATATTTACGTTTTTGTGAAACTAACTAACTGGGCAATGCGACAGCTGATTCAATAGACTAAAGCCATGTATTAAAATATGTGCGCAGCCTTCGAGACATTATTCAAGCATTTTTATTTTTGTGGAATACTATTGATGATTTGTTTTCCATGTATTTCTTCACGCTGAACCTAGTGTTCAGGCACTCCGTTGCCATTAAAACACTACCGATCTCCAAGTTCCACCGAATTTCGGAAGTATCGAAGTGTCGGCACTCAATGCCTCGTTAGCAGAGCGAGGGAATTAAAATATTATTAATAAAGAATAAAAATACATTTAATTTTCTAACCCACAACCTACTGCGCTTACAGAAGCTTGCTTGGCCCCTGACTACTGGCCTCATTCAATTACATACATTGTAGATTATCGTAAAGCCGTCACCGTCTTCACGCTGTTTTCCGCACGCAGCAGGATAGGCAGAGGGAACCTAGTGTTAAACACAATCAATATCACAAGTGGTATTGTGTTTAAGATGATCATTTGTTTTCACATTGAAAATAGTAAAACGAAGTAAGCAAGAAGTAAATAGAAAAAAAAATGGAACTATAAAATAAATTTCTAAGAACTGGGTCGCTGATAAAGAAATTACGCAGAGTTTGCTTTAACGAAGTTTGCATACTTCCAATTTATTACATAGTTTTTAAATATGAATTTAAAATTTTAATCATTTTCGTTCACGGGTTTAAGTAAATTTTCTATTATGGATTGAGGAAAAATAAGGGCATTAGTGGCGCATGGGCGCAATGACTATGACTAGAAACAAAATACTGAAGGTTGTAAGTTCGATACCCATTGGAGGAAATGGGATATTTAATATTTTCTAACTCTATTAGTTTTTTTATAAATAAGCTTTACGTTATTTAAAGTCAACGCTCTATTTAAACAAACATATAGAAATGTAAAAAAAATACATAGTTCCATGTCCGTACGTGTTGCACTCAGAGTAAAATTCTCATATACACTCAAAAATCCACGTTTTATGCGGGCAACGCACAGTCAAACTCTGTGAAAATATTTCTGCAATGTATGCGGTAAAGAAACGGTAAATTCGAAAACTGGCAGAACTCCAAATTGAATCAAATGTAAAGGGATAGCCAGATAGCGCCGAACTTTGATCAGAAGCCGATGTCGCTGTAACCTTATCTCTGTATATCGAAATATGTCATATATATACATTCAACACATATTTCGTAGGCAGCTTCTATTAACTGAGAGAATATAGGATTCTTTCGCGTATAGCTTTTTTTAACTAGGCTATGTGTTTTTTTTGTGGAAAAAGACATAGCAAGCGAGCGTATAGCTCACCTGATAGTAAGTGATCACCGCCACCCACGACACCGCGTAACACCAGAGGAGCTACTGGTGCGTTGCCAGCTTTTGAGGTGGTTGGGCGCCGGAGTCCGGCATTACATAATGCGAAACGTAGTGGCATAAAGCCACTACTTCACGCCGATTTTAAATGCCGGGGATGGTAATGATCCGGTCGAGTCTTCCCATATGTGTTGCCATTGCTGGCGACATGATTCTCCCACTCGTACTTTAGTTGTCTCTTACGACACTACCATACCAGGGTGATCCTATTCTAAGAGAGGAACACACGGCGAAATGTGTGCCTAAGACACGGCTTAATGATATGTCACTCTTGAATATTATGTAAAGACTTTAATTTGTTTGACCCAGCTAAAATTATGTTCATTTTAATAATAGCCTTTAATGTAAGTAATGTATTTTTTTGCCAATATATTTATTTATTCAAAAAAAATAACTTTAATTTAGGTTAGATTTTAAACATACATGATATGTCACTCTTAAATATTATACAAAGACTTTCCCATATAATTTACCGCTTTTTCCTTATTTGTTTTATTATATATGGATTTGGTACAATAAAAAAATCTTATATAAATGTAAAAACAAAAATGTAGTTCCATATTTGTAAATGTTGCACTCCGAATAAATAATATGAGAAGATATTCGCTCAATAATCAACGTTTTATTGTTTTACAAAGTCAAACTCTGTAAAAATATTTCTTAGTGTAGGCAAACACGGCCTAGTGATATGTCACTCTAAAATATTATATAGAGACTTCATGTGTTTGGCCCAGTCCCATATAATTTCACGCTTTATCCTTATTTGTAGCAGCTAAGGCATAGAAACGCTAGGCATTTCCTTAATTCACTTTCTGCATAGTTTTCGAGACATTGCGTATTAATGCAATGTCTCGATAACAATGACAGAACGCATTTTTCTGCGTTCAAAGTGGGAGAGTGAAAATAAATATTAATAATTAAATTAATGTTAAAATAACACCTCTAGAAATGTAACATCCTTTAGCAAAAAATAGTGTCTTAAGCATTAAGACTTAAATTTTTACTTAAAGAAACGTATAATATTATGCATAAATGGCTTCGATCAACAACTATATAATATATTGTATACATATCTGTATATAGTTGATCGAAGATAAATGGATATACCACCCTGTTCAAAAAGTAAGTTGACTTTGTATTTTTAAGAAAAAATATTTATTTATTTATCAATATTTATGTTGTCCCCTTCAAAGTAATCCCCCTCAGATACAATACACTTATGCCAACGGTTTTTCCAATCGTCAAAGCACTTCT
>DWGR01005266.1:0-10500 GCA_018247715.1 Heliconius burneyi
TGAAATAATTGACTCTGATATGCTTCTTGATGAAGATGACCTTAAAAAACCTGATCAGCAATCACTGAGAGGTAATATTATTTTGAGTTATATAGGTTTTCTTTATTTGTTAATAAATGTTTAAAAAATCTGCAAAACAAAATGAGGCACCTTTCACTAAATATGTTTAATTTAATAAAATAATTTGTTCCTTTGTAAATACAGGCAATGGTTTTTGTCTTTATTCTATATATCATTTTCAATACAAAATATTTTTATCATTTACATATTTTTATCATGATAACATTTGTTGAGTTTTTGTGTTCCAAGGTGAGTTCAGTGCTTAGTTGAGGTATTGTGTTTCAAGTACATAATAAGGTCAAGTGTACAACACTAATATAACTTTCTCATGCATCTTTTATTTTGTATTACATTTGTTAAATTAATGTTGTTTTCATACTATTAATTAATATAGAAAATTTATTTTGTTATTTATTTTTAATTTTCATTAAAAACTATTAATTAAAGTAAATGAGAATGTGCAATGATATAATTGAAATGTATAAATTTCAGTTTGTGCGACAACTGGAAAGAGAAAAGCTTGTGCGGATTGTTCATGCGGCTTAGCTGAGGAGCTACGAGGTGAAACAAAAGAGACCCCTAAATCATCTTGTGGAAGTGTATGTACATTTTATTTTAGTCTTATGTTGTATCCGTTATGTAGTACGGGAGGCTATGGGCAAAGGAATGGGGAGGCCATACCTAGTCCAGAATTTTAACAAACAAAAAATTTAGAAAGAAATCTTTTAAAAAGATCTTTACACATAAAGGTCAGTTCAAAGTTTAGGTCAAGGCTAACCCTCTAAAATATCTGATCGCTGATAGTGCCCAGAGGGGACCTAATTTCCCCTAGACACTGTTCCCCATTTTCCGCCGATTTCTCAAGGCATTTCATATTGAGTGGCAGAACTCACTCTTTTTGCTTTGTTGAAAGAGGGAGTAAATGGAAAAATTAAATAATTCAATCCCCCATGTTGTCCCCTATGGGAATTAAACCCACATCCGTCGCATTTACATTTACGAGCTTGTGGCACTGTCACAATGAAATTATACCATCATATCACTGCAATTATTATACAAATCAAAAACATAGAACAATATTCTGATATATACCTGAAGCTGTTTATAATAATTCATAGCATCCCTGTAATTTACATGCTTGCTAAAAGGACTTAATAGTAGAATTTTAATTATTCTTTTTTCTCTGGAGAGGCTTTACAACTTCTTTGGATACATAATAAGACTTTACGAACTGAGTTATTAAAATTAATATTTAAAAAGTTTATTTATATTTATTTCCAATCCCTTTGGCAGTTTTATATATTAGAATAAAACTATTAATATTATTATGTATTTCATTATATCTTTTTCAGTGCTACTTAGGTGATGCTTTTCGATGCGCCACATGTCCATATCTCGGTATGCCCGCCTTCAAACCAGGGGAAAAAGTTGTTTTGGATCTCAAATCTGATATTTAGTTTCATTTGATTAAAAATGATTATCACGCCTAGTATTTTATGTTGTGAATTGTTGTATTAATAAATACTACTATTAATTAATATTTTTTTAACTCGATTCTAGTTACCGCTATAAAATTCTTTAAGTGAGTTTCATTGTTTAAATTGTGAAAAAAAATCTAAGTTTATTTGAATGTTTAAATTGCGAAAAAATGTAATAATCTATACTTAAAATACATACATATACATTGAAAATATTATTTAAAAAATTAGCCAGGGTGTTAAAGGATAAGTAACAGAATCCATTTCCAGCATTTTTAGAATTTTTGTCTCTATCTGAACACGTATCACGTAAAAAGTACACAACAAATTAAAGCAACTTTTATACAAAAAAATTGCAACTGTTAGGCGGCACGAACTTCGCTGGGTCAGCTAGTTAGAAATAAGTTTACAAAGTTAACATCTCAGAAATCTGATCGTGAACGCGGTGGTTGTAGGTTAAATCCCCGAATTATTTCCATTTCTTAGCTTTGATAAGAAATGGAAATAATTCAGCGTTAAGCTCCGCCAGATATATCTATGATGAAGACGGGAGAGTCTTTACACTAGATTGTCTCTGTCTGCTACATCTGAAATAAATGTTATTATACTTAATAACTTGAACGCTCAGTAGGTTATAATGAAAGGTGAAATAAAACTAACTTGTAGCAAATATTCAATTATACATATTCTCTCTTTCTTTTTACAAACAGTTAACTTAGTTTTAACATATCTCATAACATTTTTCATTTACATTAATTTGCAATAGTATTCATTTCGCTATACAATAAAATATACATCATATATATAATATTTGCCATATCTGTCATATAATTATATAACAATTTATATTTATTTATCTATTATTTAAATGACACATTACATATTGAAAACAGTTTGTAATAATTGGTCATTATCTCGATTAAACATTTAAATTTTATTTTATATATATAATCTGTTTTCAATATGTTATCACAAAATTATTTATGGTAAGATGGAATAATATCAAATATTATATATTGAGGCTTTACCTCTTTGGTCGGAATCTTACCAAAAACAACGATCATCTAATATCGATAACACTGTAAAGGATGGCACAATCATTTGTGTCAGTGTTGCTAGTTTAAAATTATGTAACCATTACTGGCCGTGTTCATTATTGGCAACTTTAAAATGTTTATATTAAATATTTAACATTTAATGATGAAACTAATTTAAGATCCTAATTATCGTACACAGACACATCACGCACCCTTAAAAACACTTAAATAAATTTGAGATATAAAAGATTGGTAAATGATAGCGTAATGGACTTGAATTAAACGTTGATAAAATTGTAGCTAAGCTGTACTACTGTAAATAAGACATAACGGATTTACTTAATAAATTTTCAAATTTATCAAGTAAAGTAACAAGTGTCGGTTTAGAAATCAAGACGGGAATGCTTATGGAGCCCATAAACGCTAAGCATTATGTTTTATGTTATATTATTCTATAGTTAATCAATTATAAAAAGTAAAGAGCAATTAGAAACTGCGATAAAATGTATGTTACTGTTTATTAAGCATACCGCTTATATAATTTGGATCCAATTTTATAAATATGCATTTAATAGAAAGTAACAAAATAACTATCATCCATAAGTGCAAAGGAATGACTTAAATAATGGGTACCCACGCAACTTTAACCGCAGGGAATCACACAAATTTAGCTCTAAAAATAATAATTGACGCACTTAGCATATTAAAGGCGCGGAAGAACATCGATTGTGCCAATTACTAAATAACTCGCAAAGATATAACTTCAGAAACAAAGTTTGGTACCATTCGCGATTGTGCTCCGACAACTTTCATCTCTTAGCACCCGTCGTTAGAAAATTAATACTTTTGAATTTGGATTTTGGGAAATAATACTTTTTGTAACAAATTTTGTACTAAACGATTGTCCATCCTGTCGAAACCAAGGCGTCGCGCGCCCTTCGCAAAATAAATGCTCCTATCTTCATAATTTAAGTAATATCTTTGAAGAAACTATTATCCCACAACATTCACTAAAGCGTCCCAGTCTTTTTAAAAGTTTATTTTCATCAAATTGAGATCTTGCTTAGACTTGATAGCGTTTGGCGAGCGTGACGTCACCGCCTCCACCGAGTCTTAAAGTTTGTGAGGTAGGCTTAGTCATGATCTAATGAAAGCGCCTTGTTAGAAAATACCGATTAATAAAATGAGATCTTTCATTACAATTACAAATAATAATAAAGACGATATAACCTAGAATTACATTACACAACAAATTATTACATTTTTTACAACACCGTTCGTCGCCGACGATGCACTTCATATTCTACACGGTCGGTTAATATATTTAACATACAAGTAACAAGCGCATAACAGTTTGTGGTACAATGAAACTTTGCCAATATTTAACTTTCATTACTAAATTATATATTGGCGTTAACGATAATTTATGAGGAAGTACAGCCGACCGCAAGTGACCGACGAACTGCGACGTCACTGTCCTCAGTTAAGCTATCTATTGGTGAATGGTACATGCAAAATAATAATAAAACTAACTAGATATTTTTTTCTATAAATTCTGCAATATGTCGCGCAATATAAACGTAATCAGTGAAACTACTAAAACGTTACTAAGTCCACTATATATATAAAACAATTTGTTAATGATATGGCCATGCTTCTGTCGTTACGTTTAGTAACTGTATATGTATATTAATCACAGATTCTACATACTTGTTTTATTTAAGTTCCATTTTATCTGCGTAGGTTTTCCGAGTAGGTATATAATACATTTCTTACCAATAACGCACTTATTATTCTAAAACATATATGTTTTTAATCAAGCAATACTTCATACCTATTCTGACCAATAACTACAAAATATCACAGACAGTGTGTTTATTATGTATACATCTTCTCATAGAAAAGTTCTGTGTATCACACATGGACGTTAAAATCAATAGAGATGGCATCTAAAAACCATGACCATTTGACATATTATTTCTTTATACATTATATGACTGTTATCAATAACTTTATTTAAACATTAAATTATTTGTCAGAAGATTTAGTCCAGCAGAGAACGTACAGTCGCCGAAATTTCTAATAACTAATTTTAGTAAGGAGTTAAAATTTAATTTTTAAATAGATAAACGAAGACTCCTTTATCTCTAGCGAGAGGAAACGGGCAACGATTCATATGGATATGTCTGCAGTCACAACCATGGGAACAACGCAACTAATGACTGCTTGAAACTATATATAGCCCGACAAGAAGCTTATGAGTGTTGTAAAGACAGGCATGAGTCAAACTCGGCTGTATAATACTCAATATGCTTCATATTATGCGATGTATGTATATTACGACATAATATGAAGCACATTGAGAATTTGCATTTATATCATGTATTTATAAGCCGCTCTCAAGTCTGAGATCTTGAGATGCTGTTTTTATTGATAAATTGACATAGCTATGAATGAAAACGGCAACTTAAGATCGATCGCGCGTACTTTTGAACATTCATTAAATTCTTGTCGAACAATAATTATGAGAACCAACGAAATTAGAATCAGTCAATAAGCACATTGCTCTTAAATCACCGATCGTCCACTGTGCCTCCTTTTTTGATGTAACAATCTCATTAGTTATCAGTTATCACAATTTCTAACCTACATAAAAATATGTGGCAGTCAACGTGCTTTTGTGCTCGTGTTATTGGGTTTTTTTAAAAAGAACTAAAATATGGTTGGAAAGTGTTAATATAGCCGTTTAGCTATTTTACTTTAAAAAAAAATGACTTTGGTTCTAAAAGTTATTTTCTAAATATTATCATAATGAGAAACTAAAAAGATCACCACACTACGCTAATATGTAGGACGTAGGTGTCTTGTAGCAGAACTATTAGCACCTATTGAGCAGAATCGAGAGCTTTTCAAATATTGTATAGTTTTGTAGTTAATCTTAGTGATTACAAGTGCTTACATAGTAACTGGCAATAGTCTGAAATAATTTATATCTTCGTTGTAGAGGTATGATCAACAAACACATTAAAAGTACATATAAAGATGAAAAAGTATAACAATTGAGGGTATTAATGTTCAGAATATTTCCAGTTACGTTAGGAGAAATCCGTAACAAGTTTTGAGACTTACATTAATCGTAGTGTAAGTTTGTCTGACCTAAGTTACATATTTACAATATTGTACACAAACGCATATAGAAGCACCCGACAGAAAAAAGCACCTAGTTTCCGAATAGAATATTAAGCGTACGATTGTGTATTGCCGATCGCTGTAGAAATTTCACATCACCGATAACATTTCAAATATATGACTTAGTTTCACTGGGGAATAAAGTTACTTTGGTGAAAATTCGTGGCTCAAACTTTAGCGATACCAGTCGCGGGCCACATAATCGGATTTATGTGAAGGTTAAACTCGTCAAGACCCTACAATGTGTTGATAAACAAACTGAACATTTTATATTCTCGTAGCGACGGCGAACGGCTAGCTCCTTCAACGTTTTTTGACGGGGGGACCGTCCTCTAGAACATCCGAGGCTGACCAGCGCCTCTTACGAGCGTCCTCTTTCACGCTAAGGTTCTCGGGATGCGTCTGAGGCGGCGCCGTCGCGAGGGCGGTCCCCAGCGCGGAGGCGGGCGCGGAGTGCTTGCGCGCGACTAGTGACACGCAGAGGTCCCCCACTTGCAGTCTTTGTACTCGTAGTCCGTACCGCAATAGGGTACGCTCTGGCTTGCACGACGCCCAACCTCGGCCGTACACGAAAAACGGATGGTCTACTGTTGATTCCAGCTCCACCTGGAAACATTATTTTACAAACATATTTAAGCATACCACATATTAGTTTTATGTATTTATTTCAAGTAAAGTCATATATAGTAAATGTTATGTAATTTATTTTCTTGATTTTTTTTTCGTGTATCAATTTATTCAGCACTGCCAATATGACAGTTCAACAAAAGACTGAAGAGGTTGTTCAATTATTATTATAACTTAATTGGGTGCAATTGGACAGTACGATATGTTTGATTATTAATGTGTTGTTTACCTGTGAACGGTTTCTATCATAAGAAAGCGTGAGCGAGAGGCGGTCCCCTCGCTCGTCGAGGCGCAGCAGCGTGCACTGCGTGAGCGCGAGGTCGCCGGTGCGCTCGGCGCTCATCACGAAGTCCTCTGTGCGCATTTCCTCGACACGTCGGAGTGTACCATCTTCAAGGCGTATGAGTGCGCCGCGGCAGAAGTGGGGCGCGGGCGCTCCGCGCTCGGGGGACGTCGGAGGTTCCTGAAATTAACAAATTCATCATTTATATTTTTACTTCATCATACAGAATACTAGTTTTAAGGCAGACAGATTATGCTCTAAGTTTAATTAGATGACTGTGTGACATTACCTCCCTAACTGGCGCTTGCGGCTGCGGTTGGGGCGCCGACACAGGCGGCTCGTGTGGCTCGTGGGGCGCCGGCGCGGGCGGCACGAAGCCGGACGAGGGCCGCGCGCGCAACGGATGGTAGGCAGGCGGCGGCGGCGCACGAGGCCGGTACAAGTAGGGCGCGTAGGACGACGGGTGCTGCAGGAAGGGCGCGTAGGCGGCGGGCACTGGCGCGAAGGGCGCGGGTGCAGGTGGCGCCTGCATGGAGTCGCGCGGGCGGCGCGGCGCGTACCGCGGGTAGGGCCGCGGCGGGGGCGCAAGGAACTCAGGCGTCATGCTGGGAGGAGGGTAGAGGTGGCTCAGCTGCAGCTGCCTCAGCTGGACCAGCGCCTCGCCGGGGAGGCTCGCCGAGATCATTGGACGAGCTGGAAATGAAGTACACTTTTTTATTTCTACCGCTGGCAACATTAATAAAAAATATATATTAACAGATGGTATAACTCTACATTTTACATAGTTTACTTTCTCATTGTCCGTCACGACCAATCTATATATCTTTTCGTATAAAATTATATAGAGTTAAACGAAAGCTACAGTGTAAGCAATATTAGTCCATGGTAAATTGTTTTTCTTTGTATAAAACTACATCTGCCTGAGATCCTTGCGTGAGCTGCGTTTGGTGATGAGATAAGAATGTGGAACGGACGACGTCAACATTATAAATAGATTTAATTCGTGTGCATAACATAACTTAGTATTCGAGAACGAGTGCGTGACGTGAAATAACAAACGCCTTTTGTCGCAGTCGGTTTTAATGTGATAAATATATAAACTAAAACACAAAAGTGTTCGCATATTGCCAAATTATGACTATATTACTCGTTAGTAGGCACAATATGATGTCAATGATGTGCAGTTACAAGAAATTAAAAAAACTAAAAAAAATTAAAAAGTCTTTTACACATGCTAAGTGACAGCAGGTACTCTTCGTGTTGCGATTGTTTTCTTTAAAACTTGTTAGAACTGCTGGACGTCAGCATTCCTATGCACATCACATCTGAGTGCCCGAGGCGATAATTTGGAGAATAAAGAATACACTGCGCACCTGAGCAAACACTACATGTTAGCTTGCATTTCCTACGCAAACGATGTATAATATGTATGTACTTAAAAATTGGTATATATACTATATGTCATATATATGTAGATAGTCAAGTCATCCGCCACTCATTACGCGATGCCTTGAAAATTTCGGGGAAATGTGGGGAACGATGTGTCTCAAAAGTAAATTCCCTCTGCCTACCCAGCTGAATACAGCGTGAAACTGGTTTATTTATCATCAATAATAAATTATCTTTTATTCAGAAGTTACGAAAACCCATTCTTTCATCTTTGAACCTTTTACGTGCTGTAAATCTCGTTAAAAAAGTTTCCATGAGTAAAATAAAAATAATAAAATCTGGAATCTTCTCTAAATTGGCTTATGAGTAATACTAATCTCACATAAGTAATAAGTTTTTGCGTTTTCTCACTGACAATAAGAATATAATAGCCAGTCTAATAACTATACATATATATATATATATATATATATATATATATATATATATATATATATATATATATACTTATATGTAATTAAAATTAATAGAAGTCTTTATTATGAGATTAAATTTTGCTATAATATGATTATGATTTAAATAATATTAAAATTGTGACTGTAAAGGCGTCAGGCTATGGGTCCTATCCCTCTCATGGACATGAAATATTTAAATTTCTTTTATTTTTAATATTTTTATTTCTTCGCTTCGGTATTGAGTTCAACATACAATGCCACGAGAAATTTGCTGGAAAATGGAGGGTGAAGTGTCTTAACACTGGATTCCTACCCTGCGGTGTGACGGATACAGCATGACGCTAAAAAAAATTAAGTTAGAGCTCAGCTAAGTGTTTCTAACTGTCTAGTTTATACGAAGAGGAGTGACCTTGTACTTAAGAGCAAAAAAAATGTCGTCATGGTCGCGAAAGATATATTTAGAAAATAATTGTCGTAACAATAGTCAATAATCTTGAAGTAGAGCATGTCAAGTGCTAATCAATCAAATTGTATTTGACTTTTTAAAAATATCAGATTACGTGACAAATTTTTTTTTTAATTTTATCAACGAACAATAGTTAAAAATAACTTGATAATGATTACATTTCAAAGATAAATACATGATTTAATATATCGGGTTTTCCATTAGGTTTAAGGTTTTTAATAACTTTATTTATTTTATTATTAATATAAAATGGTCTGCCTTATATCTAAGAATGCAAGTAGGTATATGTGTATAACTATGTGTGTAAAATATGAATAATACAAAGTAAATATATATTTATGAAGTTACATAAACAATAAAATTTTAAGGCCACAAGGAAATATCTCGTGATCTTTCGTTCGAGAAATAGAACTAACTGAGTCACAAAGACGTCGCTCGTGACTAACTTGTTAAAAATTCAAGCCAATTAGCTAGTTTTAACCACATGTTGTTGTTCGTTCTGCCCCACTGTACAACCTCCGAGTCTATTTTAGTTATCCATTTTGCAGGGTTATTAAAAACCGTTCGATAATATATCACAAGCTTTTGTGATCCGATCTAAGAGCAAACTTAATTGTATCTATAACCTTTTTATTTGAATTAACATAATGGGGAACATTTTTTACGTATTTAAACGTAACGGAATATGCACCCGCGTTTTTTGGAAATCGTTCAAACTCTCTGACCACTAAGCCATACGTTCACACTTAGAATGCAAGCGTGGGTTCAAATCACATTTATATAGTTAATCATTTTACAAGTACACATAAAACTTTCAATTAAAAAATCCATATAATGCCAACTTCATTGTATTACATGTAAATATTGCTTGCTGTCTCTTGATGGTATGAATACAAATAAATTTCCACTAACAGCGAACACAAAGTATAATATATATTTTTTACAATATTGTTTAGAAAAATAATTTTGAATCGTTCTAATTTTGTTAGCCCTACATCCGGCGCAATGTCTCGCTTGTGGCAGCGTAGGCGCAAGGCCGCGAGTTCGCCGCCCGCGTGGAAAAACTGGCTATGAATGGCCTAAGCCAAGTTATTTATGTATTCTGTATCTATACTGTTTGTACGTATGTATGCGGCACTAACGTTTCGAGACACTATAAATTCATGTTGTAACATGTTTAAGATGATACGCTTGTAAATTAAAAATGTTGTCTCGACGCGAGCCAAATATTTATATTATATAGGGGTACTACCACTACTTAGGGATATATTCTTTATTAATGATTATTATTTATATTTTTACTAAGAAAAAAGATGTTTGTGAAAGTACCGCAATAATATAAAAATAATTAGTAAGATTATAATTATAATAAAAAAAATCAGCTTCACGCTATATCCCGCACACAGCAGGTTAGGCAGAGGGAACCTAGTGTTAAGACACTCTGTTCCCCACTTTCTGCCGTATTCTGGAGGCATTGCGTGTTGAGTGGCTGTGAGCAATTATTATAATAAAATAA
>DWGR01005267.1:0-10498 GCA_018247715.1 Heliconius burneyi
CCCGTCGCCAGCGGTTCGCATGCTGTGGCATCCAGCGCTAGCTCCAGGTGCGCCCCGGCGACCCCCGGGTAGCGGCCGCAAATTATATCTTTTATTTTCCATATTCTCCATAAAAAGGGTTACCAGACCAGGGTTATTATTATTATTATTAATATTTTCATTTCTTTGGTAATAAGGTAGGCTGTTGAGTTCCTCCATTCAGCACACAATATCACGAAAATTCGGCGGAAAGTGAGTAGTGGCTTTACATTAGGCTGGCTGGTAGGGTTACCATATGTGGATTACAGCGTTAAGCTAAAAAAATATGATTAAACTAGAAAACTTTTATACGAAGTTTAGCCTAAATAATAAATCACCCTATTAAACCAAATATCATCCATCCATCAACTTTACTGTAAGACAAGCAAAATTGTTTAATATAGAATATAACATCATCTTATTATGAAAATAGTACCAATATTCCACTCAAATTACGCTAGTTGTACGCTACAATAAATAAAAAAATATATAAGCGTAAAAACTTGAAAAACCAACCGGAAACTTCTAAGGGATAGCAATTTTAAACTTAAGATTAAAATCTTTTATACCAACAATACCAGTCAGTGTACATTCTACAGTAGGTAGCGGGTGTAAAAAGCGTGAAAGAAACTCTTTACACTGCGCTTCCGTGCTTAGAAGTGTAGTGCTGTATTTTAAATGAACTATTTCCACGTTTTACCCTATCTATCTGTTAGACGGTAGAGGGCAGTGGCTAGCTTGGAGGTGGAATTTACTTTGAGTAATTTTATATTATACTTTTCTTAACTTTTTTAGATTCACGTTAATATCCCGCTCAAAGCAGACAATTAGAATTAGACAGAGGGAACCTGGGAATCCAGTTCACCGAATTCTCGAGTCGTTGCGTGTTGAGTGGCGGAACATTGCACTTCATCTTGTGACCAGAGCGAAGAAATAATTATAATAAATATTTCATTTCCTGGAGTGGGAGAGGAGCTCACAATCTGGTCACGACGGATTTGATTAAAGATTGAACGTCATACTTGTACATACATAATTAATTAAAGTAAATAAGGCTATCTTCCGACCGTCCAAGTTAGACAGCTTCTCATTGTAACCTCCGTGGTTATGGATTCGATCCTAACTCAAATAACTCAGTGTGGGTTGAGGGTTCGAGTCCTACTCGAGGACATGAAATATTTATTTAAATTTAAATTTCCATTTCTTCTTTTGCCACTCAACACGCAATGCCACCAGAATCCGGCGGAAAGTGGGAAACGGAGTGTCTTAACACTAGGTTCTCTCTGTCTACCCTGTCGTGTGCGGGATACAAAGTAAAGTGCGGCGTTGAGTACCGCCACTCAACACGTCATAAAACCTCTAGAATTCAGTGGGAAGTATTGGGAACGCCACTAGAAAATCTCAAAATAAAAATATTGCCTCTTTTGAACTACTACACATTCGAATCATACAGCCATACTACATAATAAATCTGGAAGAGATCGTCAAACATCCGTATTATTTGATACGTGACATAAAGAGATCAATTTATTTCTATTATTAGGACATTTATTATTATCGTAAAGATGCCGACGTTTTGATAGGTCTACGGATAGGTATAGGTCTAGGATAGGATCTACTGTGCTGTTCTTGGTATGGCACATATTCTTCTGATATGATGTTACGTTGATATATTTTTTTTAAATTTTTTATACATTAGAGAGCATTAAACATAATTTGATGCAATCTTCGACTGTGAAAAAACAAAAAAAAAAAAATTTGTGTCGTAGCTCGCTAAAGTAGTTTTACACAGCTAATCTTCTTTTTTATCAGCTTCACCCTGTATCCTACACACAGCAGGGTAGGCAGAGGGAACGTAGTGTTAAGACACTTCACTCTTTATTTTCCGCCGAATTAAATATAATACAATAGCTATTCTAAGCTTAAAATGTTTTATTGTGGTTATCCTGAACAGAATATAAGGACCAAAATAGAAAAAATATTTTACTCTCCTCCGCTTTGAATATGTATTCAAATTTTCAAGCAAATCGAACGACCTAGATAAGCCGTTTACTAAAATAGATGATTAGTGGTTGAGTGTTTCAGCACTATGTTATCTCTTGGGCAGAGAGATACAAGCCCTGGTTAAATGAAAGAAATATATGAAACTTAAAAAAAAAGGAATTCAGAAACACTTGTAAGTCGCACCATTTATTTATATTTATGAAAACAACATCGACTAATAATAAATACGAGTACACACAATATAAATTCCATTCTCATATATTTCGAGTATTGTAATAAATTCGCTGAACCGAACTGCAAATAGTAGGACAAATTAATTAATTTAGCTTAACGTCTCACTTGTTTGCCCTCAGTCATAAATTGGGATTAAGCAAAAACGTTTAGAATCTTGTTAAATACAGCGCTGGCAGCGCAACATACAAAAACTACGGATTTTTTTGACAAAAATGAATATCAGATCGCAATGGAATAGCGTGTGATAATAAATGCTATGGTTATGGGTTCGATTCCTTTTGAGGGTTTTAATATTTTTCCTCCCGCTCTGACAAAATAAAGAACACGCCACTTAAAATAAGTTTATCTTGTTTTATACATACACAACAATTACTTGCGAGTATAAAATGGTAGAATTCGTAAATTCCATTGCACTTAAGTAAATTTAGTATTTTTCTACTTTATATATAAACCAAAAAAACTCGTTTATTAAAAGTTATCATGCTATATTTTTTCATATATTTTTTTTATTAAAAAATATCTAAAATAAATATTATTTTAATAATGGAAAATATTTATTTCTTCTCATTTTTCATTATACAAGATCTTATCTTGTACAATAAAAACAATAGCAAACGTATCCCCGAAAATATAATTTCGCAATAGATAAGAAAATAAGATAAAAACACGAAATTGTGATTTATCTAACCAAATCTGGAGCTTAGCTTAATTGAGGACGTAAAAATATCGCACCTAAATTACGAATTTTTCCTTTAAATTAATTTTTAGTTTAGTAAACAATTTTATGAATGTTGTGGCTAATGGGACAATGTCTGTTTGCAAATACGACGGTTGTGGGTTCGATTCACACTAGAGGTATGTATTTGTTTTTTATTTTCTCTAGAGATATAGAGCACTTCTCAACACGCAATGTAACATTTGAATTTTATTTATTTTTAATCAGTTTTTTAAATATTAATCCACACTTTTTAGAAAACGCATAAAAAATTGAACGTAGAAGGATTTGAAACCGCGCCTCTTTAAAACCGTCCAGAGTACTGTAAAAGGAATTTTATTTATAAGGTCGATAAAATAATCTTCTTTTTCTTATCTTTAAAAAGAAGAATTATTTAACTTTGAGAAATTTCTCAAACTTAAATAATTTAACGATAAAAAAATTAACATGGCTTATCGACTATGCATCAAAATTTGGGTCCATACATAATTATATATCGTTGTAATTTTATTCTAAAGATTGCTCTTACTTTTCTGTACCTGTGTAGAGTAATTTCAGTTTTTTTAACGTAGGTAGTCGTTATGTCCACTAATACGAGTATGTCTATAAGCTTTGAGCGGAACTATAAAGATGTTATTCTATAGCAGCTTTATTTTTGCATACACGTTTATTTTCCAGGTTTTTACAGTCTTAGTCCACACTAGATGTATAACATTTTCAAATTATCTTGATTCTTATCAAGCTACGTCTCCATGTTGGTTCCGGGTTTGTCGCTTTGTATGGAGATGAGCTCGTAGCAGTGCCTGGGTGTAGCCCCCTTTAAAATGGACATTATTACTCGTATCTCACTCAACTTAGCGGAATACAAAATGATTCTGCTAGTGCTTCTTCCAAAGCATATTCTAGAATATAAAGTAGATAAAGATATATAAGTAATAGGATATTTTTTTTTTCAATTATAGCCCAGTAGAAGCAATATAAGTTAAAGGATATTTTGTAATTAAATATATTTAAAATTTATACGGAATTATTTACAAAAAAGACTTGTTTAACCTTACCTTTAGCTATCACTTCAATATACAGAGAGAGTTCGTTTTATCGAAGCTTCTGATGCACTAAAGAACTATTTTATAAACTTCAATCCATTTGAACGATGAAAGCACTGAATAGGTGGTTACATAATACACTGAGATCCCAGGCCCCCCAGACTTTCGTCATTTTAGCAAAACTGAAATTTTGAGGATTAATAGTCTAATATGTAGTTAAGACTATATGCATATTCTCTAACTTGAAAGTGGGGACATTTCAGAGATAGCGTCAGCGAACACGTCCAGCTACATTAAAGTAGAAACGCCCGTTTTAAAATATGTTTTGAAGAATAATATAAACAATGTATACTTATTTTTACCATACCCTTTACGAGGGTCTTAACTCCTTCCAGACGTCCTAAAGTTTGTTTAAAATTGGGGCAAATGACGTTACGCTATGAAGCTTTAATTTTGAATATGTTATTTACGGACTATTTTATGACCCCTCATAAGCACCCAGACCAATCCGATGGCTCAATCATCTTTCAAGACAGAGATGTACCGTTATTTGGCCCTACCTCTGAAAGGTCCCCACTTTCAAATTAGTGAGTATGCATACTGTCTTACCTACACATTAGATGAATAGTCCTCAAAATATTAGCTTTGCTAAAATGACGTAGATCTGGCAACTCTGGGATCTTGGGCTATAAGAAATATCTGACTTACGTCTTGGCTTTTTCTCTCAAGTTATAAAAAGATTATTTTTTATTTCACAATTTATAATTTATTTGGAAAACTTATTTTTCCTTGGAATTAATTTCTTAAATATTCTTAGTTAAAAATAATCTTATGTACTTGAATTTAAATAATAAGACAAATCTCAACGCAGGCCAGCGGGGCGGATTATTACAACTTTGAATGTAAAGGTGACAGTTGTTAGTTGCCCACTTAAGGGAATGATTTTTTTATTTTTCTCGCTCTTAAATATATTATGGCGATAAGTTCCGTCAATAAACAGACAGTGTCTCGAAATCCATCCTTAAAAGAAGTATTCTAACACTAAATTCACTGTGCCAATAGTGCTCTTGAAAAATGTAATGCAGAAAAATAAATAAAGTCTATGCGTGCTATTTGTGTTAAGAACCCTAAAGATCCTTATATAACATATACTCGTAAATATACATAATAATATAAATTCCTGTAAAACCTAATTATAGTACATTTAGTCGTATATTTTAAATGTAAAGAGCTATAAATATTTCTATAAAATATTTCTACATTTAGACTTATTCTTAAAGACCCGTCCTTTATTTCACAATTTATATTTATTATAAATACATTTTATACAAAGAATCTTGAGCGCTCAATTAAAATTTTAATGACATAACCCAAAAAGGTTTGGCCTTTATATTTAGACACACAAATTCAGCAAAAAATAATAAGAGCTCCAGCTTAAACAAACTATTTACTTAACCAGGAGAAAAAGAAAGTCACTTTCTTGAGATTTGTATTCCGTTTACCCCTTTTAGCGTTCCCTTTGCTTCACCGCAATTTACTTTAACGACACTATTGCAAAGTAAATCTGAGTAGACCATTCTTTTTTGTCGTCTCCATGGCGTGATGCGGCAAGAATTTATTTTCAGAACAACAATTCCTTGAGACTTTATCCTAAAGTACTAAAGTTCAATTTGCAATAGCAGAATTTATATGGCATCTTTTTTAAATATCAGTAATGAACCTTAAGATTTTTTTCAGGGGTAAGAGGACTTGTAATAGCATTTAATCAAGACTGTAAAATTTCTTTGATATATGATACGAGCTTTGGGAAGCTTAGGAAATGTAATAGCCACAGCTTTTTATTACGGCTTTAAATTATAAATTGTTTGATATAGTGTCCATTTATTTTATATTTACATTTGCTTATTCAAGTAGTGAAAATAAATATATTTTGCATTATTTTTTTGATTCATATGTAGTAAAGTTGGTATATATATACTCATATAGAATTTCAAACAAATCAAATATTAAATTTAAGTTGTTTTATTTAGTAACCAACAATGCAAGAATAAAAGTAAGGAATTTTTATTCTTGCCTTGTAGGATGGGACTGTAGAACGTAGTATCAAGAGACACTGTTCTCCGCTTTAATTCGGAACATTGTCTTGCCAGAGCGGAGAAATGGAAATAATATTATTTCCATGTGGTATTCAAATCCTTAACCATGATATTTATAGTCAAATGTTGTCCCACTACGCCACAAGACTTGTGTAAGTAAATAAGCTAATACATTATGTTATGTAATACCTTACTGTAACTTGAATTATTATGTATTGAGAAAACAACTTTTTTTTAATTGTGTCGATATAATTATTTAATTACATTATCTTTATTTCGATACAGATTGACAATTAAATTAGGCGTTGGTAACTTCTGTTTAATAAAATCAAATGTAAATTTGGCGGCGATTCAGAAACTTCTCGAGTAAATTAAGAACTTATGTACTGAAGTTCTTTAGATTTTTCGTTGGCCACTAATTGAGGGGAAGGAGACGGGAAGTAAAGTGCAAAGTGCAGTTGAAGTTGCTTTGGATAATTAATTGTAACATTGTTTGAAGTTGAAACTAGCAATTCTAAAATTATTTTTTATTAAAATTGAAAAGTCGTGGTCGTAGTATAAATTATTATATAATTATAAACAAAAAACTATCTGTCGGCAAGGGCAAATTATTTTTTTTTGTAAGATAGAACGTGCCATTGAATTCCATTACTCAGCTCACAATCTCTTGGATTCGACAAAAGCAAAGCGAAGAATATAGTGGCTTGACACTAGATCTCTGTCTCTATAGGCTGGATAAAGCGGAAAACAAAAAAGTGTGTGTGGCGCGTGAAGCCAAGAAATAACCTAAAAAGTTTGTTTATATCCATAAATTTAAAAATATTTGTCAGATTATACTACATGTAATGCAGGTACACTGTTAAAATACGTAATAGCGGACAAGTTTTGTCGTGAATCTACCGCCATTGTTTGTAACAAAGCGCTCGAACGACTCCCGGCTCGTGGAGATCGTGCCTTTCCTAGAGGAATTTACTTTTACTGAACCACCCTATTGAGATATAAACAAAATTAAATGCAAATTTTGTATCTCAAAACTGAACTAAATTGGTGTATGTGATAGTTGTAGATGCTTTCCGTGAATGATTGAAAAAAATTCTATAGAAACTATAACATATGAACAAATGAATGACGTAATATGATAAACAGTATATTTGTAAAATATGAAGTAATATAACATTTTTATTTATTACTTATTTAGTTATAACAAACTAAAATATTTAAATTATGTAGTAGTTGGATAGGTTAACATCGATATCTTTATGGATATCTATATCTATATGTACTCGTATAAGGAAACCGTAAGTCATCGCTGTCTGTGCATGGAATATGAGGCATTTATCAATGTAATAAAGCCCAAAACAATGATTTTTATTTGTTGTCTGTTTCTCTGTGCGTTTGTTGACGCTCATCTCAGAAATAGTTTAACCCATTTAACTATAGTTTTCACTATAGTATTTTGACACACTTCTCCTAAGATTTGGTGTGTGTTTTCAAGAAATCGGATGATAAATAAAAAAATATTTCAATATAAACTTGATGTATAATATATTTTAATATAACATGTGACAATATTGACACAAAATAAATGTTTTTTTAAATTGACATAGACTTTAATTTTCAAAGTAAAAACTTTAATTATACTTTAAAATTAAAATATAATCTAAATTCAGACGAAAAAATAAATAATTTTGTAGCTTGTAGCTACGATCGCTTGTATGTACAAGCGATCGTAGCCGGGCGAGCGGGTTTGAAATGTGCTTTAAAATTTTATTTTATTAATTTAAAATACAATATAAATTTCATGAATAACAAACGCAATGTTAAACAATAGTTATTTTATCATACGCTTATAATTCATGCGCTCGTGTTGCTCGACTGACTCATTCAATTTGAATTATTTATTATTTATATAGTAATGTCCATTGTAGCTTTGATTGTCTACCTATAAGTTTAGCAACAAAAGTACTTTTATATATTATTATGGAAATAAGTATTTTGATATATAGCAGTACAAGGTGCGGTGGTGCGCGTGACTGTAAAAGCGGCAGTTGGGAGTTCAATTCATTTCTTTACTTTAAACTTGTCAATCATCAAACCAACTTACCTAATTATATTATTTACATAACATATATAGCAAATTAGTACCTAAGGCAGCTAGCTAGCTAGTTATTGATATCAGTCGTCGTGCTGGGGTATAAGTGTGTGACTGACTATAAAGGCAACTGGTAGTGGGTTCAATCCCCACTCGAGGAAATTAAATATTAAATATTTTAATTTCTTCGCCCAGGTTTCGAGGAATAGCGTCGCTTTTTAGTTGTCTTCCTCAATACGCAATACCTCTAGAATTTGGCGAAATATGGGGAGAGGAGTGTCCTAGCACTAGTTTCCTTCTGCCTCCCCTGCTGTGTGCGGGATACGGCGTGAAGCCAAGCTTAACAAATTAGTATATTCAATCGTAACAATCTCTGACAATTCAACAATTAATGGAATTTTGAATACGGAAAAAAAGTTTTTGATATAACGTGAATAGATACAGTTAAAATAAAAGTTATACTTAAAGCTAACCACAAATAGATCAACAGCAAGAATCCACATCACAACGTCTGACGGCGGATAATGCGACGTGAAGTCAGCGAATATGTGGGACGAACACAAACTTTCAGAATTTTATTTCAGGAATGTACACTGTATATAAATATGTATAACTAGGTAAACAAATATGAATTGAATGATAAAATGGAGCTCTTGTTATGTTGAAGGGTGTTTTAAATTCTTCTTGTATTCGCGATAGTTAAGGATGCAATGGCCACTTGATAGAAATTAACGCATTTCAATTACGCTTTACTTGCATGAAATGCCTTACTTTTGTAAGTGGCAAAACCGCGATTGACACTGCGTTTTATTTCGTTACTAGGGCGAAGACTCAAAACGATTGCTTTTATGTGTTAAAGAACGATTTTAAGATTAAACCTGTATAAACTCCAATAAAATTAATGACTATTAATATTAGTAAAATTTGAATAAACTCACCTCCCGTAGAGAAAACTTAGAATTTTATCCATTTTTCTTTTTTTTTTCATTTTTCTTTTCAATCTCTACTTAAACGAACTAGGAAAAAAATATAAATTTAAAATTGGATTCTGCTTTAAATCATAGTCCTGAACATTAAATATTCTTCAGTTCAGTTCAGTTTCTTGACTGAAGCGTCGCCTAATAATTTTTCGCCAACTTAAAGATATTTGGTAAATATTTAATACTAAGTAACAAAAGGTTGTTATTAAATACAAAAAATATAATTTACAATGTGAAATGTAAGTGATTTTCACTATAATACATACATACTCGTATATCTGTATAGATATCAGTATTGATATTTAAACATACAAATAGGCAGCGACTAAAATATTGTTTCCGCATATAAATTTTCAATATTTTACAAAACTATAGTATTCTGCATGGTACGCGTAGAGCGATACGTACCTATTCGTAATATCGAAACGTAAAATGGTTTGAACGTGTTGCCTCGTTAGCCGAACACAGAGCTCTGTTGGAAATTTTCACTAGTTTCTATTGTTGAAAGTGAACGATTTCTCTCCACTTTATTTACTGAAATGAAATTTAGAAGTAAGCAATGAAATATTTGAATCTATTTTTGGGAACGCCAGTGCAGTGAGACAGTTGTTGAATGGTGATTGTGATATGTGTGAATTCGATCTTCTTTTCTGGAATATATTTTTTAGCTGCTTTTATCAAGCATATAATAAGGAGAATAGAAGGGTACTGGGAACCCAGTGTTAAGACACTCCGTTCACCATTAAGACACTTCCGTTTATCACCTTCTGTCGAATTCTTAAGACGTTTTAGACGTTTAGTGGTGCAAGTTAACGCCGCGTTTTGTCTTGTTACCAGAGCGTGGAAATTAATATAAGAAGTATTGTAATATTCCCGCGAGTGGGAACAACCTTCACGTTTACAAACGCTGCGCTAAGACCCCCTGCGCTAAGACGGCTTTAAGATTGATAAGAACTTATATGTAACAAAATTTTAAAATAATCTGCCTTAAACTAAATGTTTTGTTCAGTTTCACGCTGCATCCCGCAAACAACACGGCATGCCAACGGAACCTAGGGTTAAGACATACAGTAATCACTTTCCGCCAAATTTTGGAGGCTTTGCGTGCTGAGTGGGGGAACTGAACGCCGCGCTTTGCCTCGATATCAGAGCGAAGGTTATCATAATAATAATTATTAGCGAATACTTAATATTGAGCGAATTCTTATTATAATTAATATTATTGTCTATCAGTTTTACATTATATTTGATATACGGTTGCTTATAAATAATTTCACCTAGTTTTCCTAAAAAAATATATATTTCCTAAAAAT
>DWGR01005268.1:0-10496 GCA_018247715.1 Heliconius burneyi
TATAGATATGTTGAAATTGTTAGCTTTATATATGCAATAAATTTGTATATATTGTATTTGTAATAACTTTGTATTGCAGTCTGTAAATAACCACAAATAATTAAGTTCTTGATTATAGTTATTGAAAATTAATATATATATATATATATACACAAACGTTTTCGATTTAAAAATGTTGAGAGATGTTTGAACTTATTAATTTCCATTCTGAATACATGTATGTTATATTTCTAAATCAAGATTATTATTATTATTATTATTTTTTATTCCCTACATGCCGCAAAATAAACACCGAGGGTTCCGTACAAAAGTTGCAGGTCTCTATCTGAAATTCAAGCTTAGCCAGAACCCTTTCATCTAATACTTAATTTGAACTAGCGGGTTTAATACAAAATTTTGACCGCCACGCACTCAGGCACGCCGCCGATATTTCTAAGCGTTCCTGAGATAAATGGTATTGAAAGACAGATGGACGGACAACAAAGTGATCTTATAAAGGTTCGAAGGTACGGAATCCTAAAAAAGAGATAGAAAGATAAGAGAACCAAACATATTTATATTATGATAGCGGGATATGTACATAGAACCATCACATTTAGTCATACTATAGACAAACATTCTAAATGTTCCACAAATATAAACAACAAGACATTAAACTAAGAAAAATAAACAACGAAAGATGTAAGTAATGCCAATACCAAAAGATCAAAAAAAAAATCAGCTTCACGCTTTATCCCACACACGGTAAGGTAGACAGAGGGAACATAGTCTTAAGACACTCCGTTCCACACTTTCTGCCGAATTCTGGAGGCATTGCGTGTCGAGTGTTAGAACTCAACGCTGCATCGTCATTATAAATGGTCTACTATGTGAACTCTTATAAATAATATTACCAGTGCACTTATTAATGAGCATGTACATTTTTTTATTATTAAGATGATAAAAATAAAAAAAATATGTTTAAAATTTTCTGTCTGGTAATTCTAAATAATGCCATCATGGCACAGTACGAAAGCCCTGGTATATTTAAGAGACTGTCGACTGACTGACTGTTCGATTCTTGTTCAGAAAAACGTAAATATTTCAATCTTCAACTATACCTTGTCTAGCCTAAAATGATGTTTGATTTCATTGAAATCAATCTTTATTGATAATTATAAATACGAAAATTATGTTTCACTGCATTTTCTTTGTCTATCATTAATAATGCTCTAAGAATATGTCGAGATCCCATTGCTTATATTTGCAGGGATCTGATTTTTGATGAAACTAATAATAGTAATACATGATTAGTAGAATAGAATTGCACTATGGTTGCCTAAAAGAATCCTACCATAATCACCTCACGTTTAATTAAAATTTTTTCGTTATGCGTTTTGGAGAAAATTTCAGATGCAGATTTAAGCAATGGGATCTTGGGCGAATAACAAAAAAAAAGATAAATGAATCCCTAAATGTAGCAAATTTAGATATGCATTTAAAATAGTATAGACTGTTTGGTTCACCTGATTCTAATATTTAATAAGTAACTTTATTTTAGATTTGTTATCAAGTCCAGTAGCCATGACATCATTTACAAGTACATGTTTTGTTTACTTACAAAATAATTTATCAATGAAGCATCTTAATCTGGTGTAATCCATCTAAATACTTATATTTATATTTTACATACATTTTGTAGCTTCTCAACAATTGTGACAAAAAGAACTATGTTGAAACATTCTATTCTCCTTTTATTTCACAATTCGAGACATTGGGTGTTGAGTGAACCAAATGAATGCCGCAACGTCTTTCCAATGCACACAATGGCATTCACAATTAGACACATCATATAAATAATGTGAAAAATATTTCGCATTATTTATATAATGAAAAATGGCTATAATCAGCTTCACTCTGTATTTCGCAAACAGCAGAGTAGGCAGAGGGAACCTAGTGTTAAGATACGCCATTGTCCACTTTGTGCTGAATTCTGGAGGCATTGCATGTTGAGTGGCAGAACTCAATGCCCGCTTTGCCTCAACACCAGAGCAAAGAAATGGAACCCACATAAGCAACTGGTTATAAGCAAACTTGGCAAATGATTTTTATATAAGATATTCTGTTTCTTTATATTTTGTATGTTACATATTTGAGACTTTATAATATAAATAAATTTGTGTAAATAATTTGCATATAATTGTGAAACATCTTCATATACATAATCTCTCACTCTCTCTCTAACTTAGATCATTGCATATGTACAAACCATTATTAATCAATTATTGTATTATTTGAAAACATTATTGAAATTAACCACAATTAAAGCATAAATTTGATGATTTTGAGTTCTTTCTCCTTTCAGGGGTCATATTTAAGTTATTTTCATTTTCTCTCTTATCTTAAACATGCACAAAAAGTGGAGAACAGAATGTCTTTTGTTTTGTGTTTATGCTGAGGAGAACACACAAACAATAATTTCCTCTCTTAATAATTATGAATATCAAAACAACTTACCTTATTTAATTGTGGTGCTATTTTAGCAAGCACAGCCTGTTTTGTAGTTTCTACTATAACTTTTGGTTGTTCAGTTACGAGTGGAACTCTACGTTCTAGTTCATCAATTGCTGCTGCCACTTTAGCATCACCTGCTGCAAGTGGTGCAGCAACAAATGGAGCGGCTGTAGCCGCAGCTAAAGTTACGCTACTTTCTGCTGTGGATAGTGCCCATTCAAGTAATGAATGTGCTCCTGAAACAAAAGTAGGATTATATATTTTTAAACTCAATTATATATTTTGCACTTCGAATTAAGAAATCATACTGACAACATTAGAAAATTTCCTTATTGTTATATAAAAAAACTATAAAATTTTGAAATATAACTTGAGGTTATTTTTTGTTTCTTGAGGCACAGTTTAAGCACACTATAAGTACAAAAAATGGGAAACGGAGTGGTGTAGATTATATCTAATTACATTATATAGTGTAGCAACTCACCCTTTACTCTTGTGTACAAAGCTCCTACATGGCCAACTGCTGCTTCTATTGTTGGCAAAGCCATAACTTTCTGTACTGACTGAAGCTGAGTCATGCTAGGTGCTGATCCAACGTCTGTCGCCATCTGAGAAATATATTCTATTGTAAAAATATTCATATACTTTAATTATTGAATTTTTACAAACACATTTAAATACAATGCATAATTATAGGTATTAACCAATTACAATATTAGATACGTTTGCCGTGTATGGCTTATAAAACAAAAAAACATAATTAGCTTATAAAAAAATAAGAGGGTAAAAACATATTTTACTAATAATTTTCTAGAACAATATTCTATTTAGATTAATTTGTTACTTCCAACATTTAATATGTATATAATAACATAATTACATGAAAGTTAAAACGATTTGCAACCGGAAAACCACTAATAAACATTACAGGCGATGAGAAATTAGAGATTTTTTGTTGTTTCTTTTACATACCTTTAATATCGAGAATAAACTGTTGCACTTACTAATTTAGAATATAAATGTTATTTTTAAAATATAATATAAAATCGACTAGAGGACAAAGTACAAACTGCAAAACTGAACAAGTGCAATAGATATGTAATTTATAAAGTGAATGTTGAAAGATATCACGTACTCGTATATAGCATTGAAAATAGTAAATGAAATGAATTACTGGTTGCTCGCCAAAGAGTATTTAAAGAGGATTGAACGAATGAGCTGAAACATGAACATAAATGAAAATCAGATCAGTTTTTAATCTGTGACATTTTACATCAAAAAAATATAAACTTTTTATTACAATATTTTACTATATATCATAATATTTAATAATTATTAATTTGTAATACTTAGGTATACAACAATATACAGCACATTCTTATATTTTTGATTTAGGTATTTCTTATTTCTCGAATATTGTAATAAATACTTTTGTATTTTGGACTTTGGTCCGTGATGTGTCTTTAGATATGAAATATTTATATTGGAACGTGCGTTGAGTCATGACTCATATTTTAAATTAGCAATAATAATTATTATGATGCAATTTTAAACTAATTAAGCATGATAAGAGATTATTTAGTACTCCATGTATATTTTTTGTGATGTTACAAATCAGCTTCACGCTGTATTTCGCACACAGCAAGGTAGGCAGAGGGAACCTAGTGTTAAGACACTGTTACCCACTGTCCCTGTAATTGTTTTAAATTTTGTAATAATCATAAATAAAGACTGTTAAATGATATTTATCAAAATGAACCATCAAAAGCAATGGCTAAGAGCTCCAAGCACTCATAAATCATAATAATTAATAACACGATAAAAATACGTAATCTGTGCGTCTTGGCCAATATAGTCATAAACAAACATTGGATATGCGGAAGGAGCTGAATGCTGATTGGTCGATGAGGCCCAGTCAGATTGGTTTGACAGTATTGGTCAGACGTAGTTTACACAATAATCCGGGCTTGGTCTGCAAACATTTGCAATGTCTTGGACAAACGATGTGGTATTGGAGTTCTTGGAACACTATCGGACCGAACAAATGATATGGGACCCGAAACACCCGCTGCACAGGAACCGGAGCGAGATCAACGATGCGTGGCTCCGAATTCAAAATAATCTAAGCGTTCATTGCTCGGTGACAGATCTAAAAAAGAAAAAAGAATCTTTAATGACATCATTTCGATTTCATTTGGCTAGAAAAAGGAAATCGCCAAACGATTATCGAATTATCTGGTTCGCATATCCGCTCATGGAGAGCTTCTTGGGCGGGAAATACGATTGTGATAATACTGTTCAAACGGATCATGAGGTAAAATATACATATTGTATATACATACGTATTTATTTTGATTTAATTAATGGACGCAATGCAAAATATTTTAAAACATTGTACATTTAAATACATAGTTTAAGTTGTAATTATATTGCTTTCTTGTAGCGTCAATAAAAATATTTATGACTTTGAAGATTTGAAAGACGTGGTTAATATTTAATATAATTTTAATAAATAAATTTTCATTTGAATTTTAATAAAAAAAATAAGTAATAAAGATAAGTTTATTATATTTACAGTACGATTCAAACAATAGTTGTCAAAACACAACATTTAAACAGGTGAATATAAAACGCAAAATTAAGAAAAACGGCGTTGAAACTGAATATGGTAAAAATGAAGTAGTGGACGCAGTGGATTTCCTGAAGTCCTCTACAGATTTAAAAAAAGATAGAGACGAATACGATTTATATGGGCAGCTTCTAGCAAAAAAATTACGAAAATTAGACGAGCGACAACGTGATATCGCCATGCACGAGATCGATAATATAATGTTTAATATGAAAATGCATAGCACAGGAGCTCAGGCAAGGAGCTATACATCATCACCAACTCCAGGAACAAATAAAATAAAGACACCTATGTTTATTGTCCAACAACACGAATCTTTCGAAGAGGAGAATATTCCTTATCAGGAAAATCAGCATACTTAGCATAGCTAAGTATGCTTATTTAGGCTGATTATAATAATAATGGACGCGCGCAGCTTCGCCTGTTTATTTGCACCCTTAGGGATGAATTATAAAGCACCACGAAACACGTGGGAAACAATGAAATATTTTAATTTGAATTTTTCGTGGCGCAGCGACTCAAGGATGTGACTGTAATGTGACGGTTGTGGGTTCGATCGATCTCCAGTCGAGAAAGTGAAATATTTATTTACGTTTATATTTCTATTTCTTCGCTTTGGTGTGGACACAAAGCGCGGCGTTGGTTCTGCCACTCGACACGCAATGGGTTCCCTCTACCTACCTTGATATGTGCTGTGTGTGTTTTGTTTTATAAAAATCTGTCCATCAGAAGATTTTTCCATACAAACTGTTAATCCTTTATTTACACCGTTAGGGGGTGAATTTTTAAAAAACCATGATACACGTGTTCAATGAAATATTTTCAAGAGTGTGAATTTAAAATTTTATCAAAATTGGTGCCGATTTAAAAAAATCCATCCAAATTTTTAACTCCTATTTCATCCCTTTAGGGTTAAAATTTTTCAAAATCCCTTCTTAGTGTCCAGATTAAATAAAAATCTGTCCTAATCTAACGTTTATACCATTAGCGGTTACAGCTGTGCGTGCGTCTTACCTCAATCAGTGAGAACATGTCTTTTAAATACATAGATTAAGATTATAATATAAATGTACATAAAAGACAATGGGGGTGGACTCAATGATATCATAAATTATACTTAAGATCTGCAGGTTAGTTAAATGTGTCTCAATTATATATTATAAGATTTTTTATAGAATATTTTTTTAAAAATACAATGCTACCGGCATTATGGTTAGCCAATGAAAGAACGCTACTCTTTACTAATATACATTTGTTTTATGTTGCGGATTCTAATCACGCACAATTTTTTTTCAAGAGTGGAAAAGTTATTTTTTTTAGGTTTAAGTCTTGGTCGCGCCTTCGCCTTTTCTCTCTTTTCTACTTAGATTATAATAACTTATAATACTATTATGATACGTTTTAGGAAAATTAATATACATATTTATTATTTCATAGACAATTAATGTATAAGTATAGTATTATAGGGCGATACCAATATAGAATATTTTTACGTTATGCCTTAAATAGGTAATTTTAATTTACATTAGTTATTATTCGTGTTGTATAAATGTACATTGTAAAAATTTTATGACAAAAAAATGCGAAATTTCAGCACTAATTACTTCGCCAATGTCACGTTAAAAATTATATACAATAGAATATACAAAATTTATTTTATCTTTAAAAGTAAAAGACGAGCATTATAAGGTGGTGTAAAAGTTATTTGAACTTACTGTGCTTATAATTAAAATATTTATTTTAAATTTTAGATTATTACTTTACCTACTTACGTATTTTTTAAATGTAGAATAATATATTTTCCTCAAAACTGTATTACAAAAATCTATTAGTATTGTAAAGGGCAGTCGTTGCGCAGGGGCACAAAGTGTGACTTTAAACCAATTGGTTGTGGGTTCGATTTCTTCGTTCTGGTGTCGAGGCAAAGGGTGATGTTGAGTTCCGCCACTGAATATGCAATGCCTCCAGAAATCGGCAGAAAGAGGGGAACGGAGTGTCTTAACACTAGGTTCCCTCTGCCTGCCCTCATGTCTGCGGGGTACAGCGTTATAAAAAAAATTTTATCATTGTATGTCTGATAGTCATTATAGATATTAAGATTATTCTTGTGTAAGTATAGAAATTATTTTCCTACTTATTACAATAAATTATTCTATACATTATGTTTTTCCATCTTTTAATATAATTCTTCCCTAATAGAGTAAAATAAGAATAAGGTTTTGTAAACATTACGTACAGTATAAACTAAAACATTAGTAAAAAGTTTTAAGCTTATGTTTATTAAAAGTAATAACATAAAAAAGTGATTTAAGAGAATCTTGTTTTAATATATAGAATATACATTGTATGTGCATGCAATTGTTGATCGATGATAAAGCGCATGCATTAAATTAAATTCAGTCGATACTTTTATTTTTTCACCTGGCAATGTCTTATTGAAATTGTTTTGTCAATTTCGTGTGTAATAGTGTTGTACTTTTACAAATTTTGATTAATCAGGTTCCATTATTTCTGTCTGACATACGTGGTTTTTGAGCCTATGATTATTAATTTAAGCAGAATACAAATACTCCACAAAATGTTATACACCAAAGATATTTAAAGGGTTAAAAATTAACTATTAACCGTTAAGGATCATTAGTCTTTTTAGTATAAATAATCGATTTTAATAAAATCGTTATTATTTGCCTTTTCTCGATAAGCACATCTCTATTCATATTACTTGTTGTTAAATGACATTTGACCAAAACAACCCAACCACTGCAGCTGATACTCAAAACATACAAAAATGCAGGAGAAATTTAAAATATATATATTTAAACAACCATTGTAATGATTTAAAAAGTCATCATGGCTACTTTGATAAAAGAAAAACGGCGAGATGTATGTATTATTATAATATGTCGTAAACGAACAAGATTGGCGCATTAATTTTTTGACTGTTGATTAATAGAAACAAAGTGCTAATATATGACAGTTTTTTATTGTTCTTTAAATATTTTTATATTTTCCGTACACAGTATTTTACTGATACTAAAAAGTACCTAAAAAGCACTACTTAGCAAAAATATAGCTTTCTGAAATACTAAATATATTTTTTTTAAATATAGGTTTTACTTTAAGGTCAAACAGGAAATTTAAATAGAATGTAAATTTATATTTTTGCTTAAAATCAGAAAAGACCGTTTATTTAATGACGCAGTTTTATAAATGGAGGCCACTATTACTTTAATTAATTACTAATAGAAATTAAATACATAAGTATTTAATATGTTGTAGAAAAAGAAGACTAAAAGCAAAAACATTACAAAAAAAGAAGAAGAACCGGAGCAATTATTTGAAGATAAACCAATTTCTGTCACACCCTGTGTTATACATGAACAGGATACCATCCATCCTGATGAAGGAATATGTGAAGCAGTTATAGAAACCAATGATGCAGATGAAAAAACCACTTTAGTTGTTAAACCATATGTTGAAGAAGTAGAAGAAGAGCTTGAGGAGAAAAATGAAGAACAAATTGAAGAAAAAATGGAACCATCAGCTCCTATTCTTCAAGAGCAGGAAGTAGTATCATATCCAGTTATTGTTGAAGTAGTAGAAGACAAGCCTAAAATGAAAAAAAAACTGATGCCATTGGATGAAGCTATCAGATTATTTGGTGGAAAGGAAATTGCTGAAGTTAGAATGATTAGTGAACAAGAAGAAGCTAATGTGGAGGCTGGCCCTCAGACTCAACCCGATCATCCTTTGATTGACTATTTATCAACATTTAGGTAATATGTGTTTTTTTAACTTCATATTGTACTCAGTATGTGACAGGAAATGCAGATGGAGCCATTCATATGGACAAGACATTGCATATGGAATTGTGGACCTAATGCCACACTTTGACCAAGCCAGAAAATATATAAATAATTCATTTACAGGAGTGGAAAACAAATTTACTGACTGACTATGAAAGCCACAACTGTGGCACCGCTTGGAACCATCCAAGCACTCTGGCCCATAAAACATATTATGTTCTCATCATCAATATCAATATTCTTATAAACTGCTACAACTTATTTATGTTGTATCTCTGTAGGTAGGTAGGTATCTCTGTAGGGTGATTTTTAAAATTTCTACTACTCAAATATAATTGCTTAGAATTATCATTTTACAAAAGATTTAATTATTAAATACTTTTAAATAAATAAATCAGCTTCACAATGTATCCCGCACACAGCAGGATAGGCAGAGGGAACCTTTGCTGAATTCTAGAGGCATTGCTTTGACACCAGAGCAAAGAAATGGAAATACAAATGTAAATAAATATTTCACTTCCTCGAGTGGGTATTGAACCCACAACCATTGCTTTACAGTCACACCCTTATGTGGCTGTGCCATGGTCTCAATATTTTTAAAAGGATTTTTTTGAGATCATGGTGCATTTTAAAGAGGCACGGGTTCAAGTTACACTATGTAAAATTTTTATATGTTTTCTAAACAAATTTTTATTTCATTACTTAGTGTAGAATAAAACGTTAAAAAATGTTAAAAACAATAATATATTTCATAATGGGGCTTTCTTTATATTTAGTATAATTATGTCTGTTGTATTTTAATTAACGTCATTTTACAATAAAAACTGATATTATGTTCTAGTACTACTACTTCCTATTACTTTTTATTACATTTTTCATTAATCTTTTCTGCCTACCTGTTGTATAATTCATTATAATTTCGTTGCGTTAACTGCACGCCTTTCCCTCTGCACCATGCTGAAACACTGTTCCCCATGCACCAAAAAGTTTTTGAGTATCTATGCGTGTAACAGATTAAAAGATGAAGGAAATGTTTCCTTCCCTCAAATAGGAATTGAATGTACAACCGTCGTACTTAGATTCTGTGTCTGTACCATGACCACCCTTTACTGTAACTAACAAAATGTCTTGTCACTGCTTTATTTATGATATTAAATTATTTTTCTAGATCTTCATTAAAAGCTGTAGAGCGTGAGAGAAATCGGATAGCAACTGGATATGTCGAAGAAGAAAAATCTAGATCAAACCTATGGAAAGTATACAAACGCACAGTTAATGTGTCAGAGAAATGTCCGTGTGGAGCTCCAATAACATTCCGAGCCACTTTTGACGTTGCTAACTTTGATAAAGAGAAGTTGCCAGCTGCAAGAATGCGCTTAGAATCCTTATTGCGAGAGGTTGAGGAGTCATACTGTCATCATCAGCATATTACACTGCAAACTCATTATGATGTAAGTTTCTTATAATATCAGCTTCATGCTGTATCCCGCACACAGCACACTTTGTTACCCATGTTCGTTTGAGTTTTTTAAATTTATTTCTTACAATAATGTGACATTTCATTATTA
>DWGR01005269.1:0-10495 GCA_018247715.1 Heliconius burneyi
ATTACGGTTTTTCTTTGTATGTTAAATTAAATGAGGGTATTTAGTTCGTCTATTTCTGGCTTTGGGTGTCGGGTGAACGAACTTCTATCATTTTGTCTAAGTAGACTAGATCTCTAGTTATCTAGATTTTGTCATGTGCCATTCGATATAAACTTGTAAAAGTCAACTGGCAAGATTGGCGGTGTAAGTCGTTTTCGGGTGTATTAATGTTGTATTAGCGAACTTGAGTAGACATTGTCACCGTGACTGCGATCTGCGATAGAATATTTTTTATATTTTGAAAGATTTATTCTCTAGGAAAAAAAATACTTTCTTGAAAACATATAAAATATGTACATAGTGGAATTTAAGCCCGCGCCTCTTGGGGACCAGTGTAGACTAGAGAAATTAAATATTTTGAACCATTTGAATACTTATACCATTTGAACATTTATAGACAAACTAACACAGCTCATAGAAAAGATAAACGACGAATACAATCAAAATCTCAGTAACTCTTTACGTGGTACAAACGAGGGGAAATTCGCTTTCCCATACGTTTTCCCTAAGGATCTGGAACGTGCGTTTGATGTACAATGCAAGAGGAACATCGACAGGAATAGCTTTGATGAAAACTTAAAAGGTTTCCTTCTAATATTCTCCCCAGCAGTCGTACAAATGTAGCTGTATCTACACTTTTGTATGTAGACACTAGCGCTAGTGGTAGCTTCCTGCTAATTAAATATTGATTAATTCGTTTTTTTTTTATATTTTTGTACTTTATTTGTTAGTTTTGTTATTATATTTTTATTTATTTGTGGAATGCGTAAATTATCACAAAATACTAAGACATTTTTTTTAAAGAACTGTAAATATTTTGATTTAGATATATATTTTATGGCCTCAGTCATAACATAATTTAAAAAATAACATTGTTTACTATTTATTATCTGTACAGCGGTAATAAAAGACATTGCAATCAGTTATACGAATGTATGGCTGTACGAAGTAGTTTTCCGCTTCTTCTGAGAATATCACACACGTATTGCATTTATAATATTATTAGAACGACCAACCAACATTCAAACTATAAATTGTCTGTTATTCATTGCGCTGGGGCACTAGGGTATGGTGACGGGAATGCAACGGTTGTGGGTTCGATCCCCACTGGAGGGAATGAATTATTGTTTATTAATGTTTTTATTTCTTCGCTCTGGCAACAACGCAAAAGCCCGGCGCTGAGTTCTATCACTCAACATGCAATGTTTCCAGAATTCGGAGGAAAATGTAGAACGGAGTGTCATGACACTAGGATCCCACTGCGTACACACAGCACGACTGTGTGCGGGATATGGCGTTAAGCTGAAAAATAAAAAGACTATGCCTCGACATTAAAGCGATGAAATGGAAATAAAAATTTATCATTTCCTCGAAAGGGAATCGAACTCACAAACTGTCGCGTCAAACCTTGTGCCCCTGCGCTGTGCGAGGCTCCGTTAAATTCCTAAAAACGATTCAAATTTTCTATTTCTGAACGACTGACGGGAAGCAAAGGTTAAAAAAGGTTATTTACTTTTCTATATAATAATATTTTCATTATTTTACGTTATCTTCAAGTTATTTTTTTGTGCGAGCAATGAACCTGCATTGTAACTGACACTGCGTATATCATGATTAATGCATATACTGTCATCCTATCCGCTCGTAGGCGTATCTAGCATTGCAGTAAATATAAATATAAGTAAACATAAATTATAGCTATAATTAGAGGCGGTCGTGGCTCAGTGGCTAAACGCGACGATTGAGAACTATAGCTGGTAGTTTCAATTCGGTGGAATTAATTATTATTCATTAACATTTTCATTGTCTTGTAACAAGGTTAAATGCGTGGAGGGAACCTAGTGTTAAACTCTTACCACTAGGTTCCCTCTGCCTACCTAATTCGATGCAATTATATAGTAATATGGCATTAGGACTTTGCGGCAGATATAAAATGTTATTTGACTTAAGTAGGATTAGTATAGTAATCCACAGTGTATATAAATAAATTATGTTATTTACTATAGTATAGCAAGCTATTACGCTACTATGTTACTTTATTCACTCGAAGTTATGTAGAGTGTTAGCACTATTCTTTCTCTGAAAAGAGAAAATGAGAGTTAAAAACTCAAAGACTTACGACAAGTACACTTCACATATATATAGATAATATAGATAATATAGGTATATAAATAATAAAATAATTATCTGATTATTACGTTTTCTTAAAGATTTGCCCGAGTGGAACTTCGACGGCAGCTCGACAGGCCAGGCTGAAGGCAGCAACTCTGACACATATCTGATTCCTCGCGCCATATACAAGGATCCCTTCCGTCGCGGCAACCACATTCTGGTCATGTGCGATACCTTCAAGCACAACCATCAGCCTACAGGTATTGGTGGGCTCTTAAGTAGTCACGCGATTAAAATTTGCCTAAAGAAATATTTTTCCATGATTCTGATTGATTGTTTTCTTATTCTGCAATCATTACTTTGTTTATCTATTGCTTTTTAGTTTTGAGGATTTCCTCGCTCTGTTAACAACGGTATTAAATATCGGAAAATAGATGTCAGTAGTGTTAGTTAATTTTAACCCTCCTAAAGGTTCCCTCTGCTCTCCCTATAAAAAAAAATATAGGCCGATGTTAAAGAAACACAATTACGTATCAAATATTTTCCTTTTTTTTTAATGGAATAAATTAAATAAAATTCCAGAGAGCAATCATCGCGTGAAATGCGCGGAGGCCTACGATAACTGTAAGGAGGACGAGCCCTGGTTCGGTATTGAACAGGAATACATCCTCCTGGATTCGGACCTGCGACCATTCGGCTGGCCCCCAGGCGGCTGCCCCCCACCACAGGGCCCCTACTACTGCGGTGTGGGCGCCAACAAAGTGTTTGCCAGAGATCTTGTTGAAGCTCATTACAAGTAAATATTGATTTATTTTATTTCTAAATTAATTGTTAATTGTTTAAATACATTGTAAATTATCTATTTATAAGTTGTAGTCATGTGTTATTCTGATGTGTAAGTGTGTGTGTTCTGTAAAAATTCATCTATGTCCATCTATGAAAAAAAACCTCTAATCTCACAAACTTTCACATTTATAATACATAATTATGAGGATTATAACATATTTTCTTATATATTATAAATTAAATATTTTTATTGAAATATTATTATTTTTTTTTTCAAATATAAAAAATTAATAAGAATAGTTGCTGGTCAAAAATATTATAAATTCTTAAAAAATAGCTCAAGGAGATCTAGCAAATAAATTAACAGGAACATATCTATCGGAACTTAGATATTTAGACTATTAAACACCTGAGTTTTAGTCAACACCTCTCACAAGTCTTGCTACTTCCGCAGTTTTGGCATTCAAAATGACCGGTTTTGTATAAGATTTATGAATTTAAAATGAAAAATTTTATTAATATTCTTTTATGTTAATTTAGTGTATATAAATAGAAGGTCCATTGATGGTATCTTAATAATAATTAAAAATATATATTTAAATGTAGTTTAAATATGAAATTTATACTTATTAGTTGTGTATACTTATAAAACATATCATGGGCTTTTTTTTGTTCCCATAGATTCAATTCTTGATAATTTTCTTAAAAAGAAGTGTTAATATTATGACATTTAAAACAAAAAACAAAAATCTCTTGCTTATGCGATGGTGAATTCCGTCACTCAACGCGCAATGTATCGAATAATTGAGCGGTGCGAGAAGGACCCACTGTCTCAACCTTAGGGTCCCTCTACTTCTGCTCTGCAGAAAAAATCGTGAAGCTACTTTTTTTCCTTTGTTCATAATGGTCAAATTTCGTCCAGATGCTGTCTTTACGCTGGTGTCCCGATAGCTGGTACCAATGCCGAAGTGATGCCTTCCCAATGGGAGTTCCAAGTGGGACCTTCAATAGGCGTGTCCGCCGCAGACGACCTATGGATGGCGAGATATATATTACATAGACTGGCCGAAGAGTACGGGGTCATAGTGTCCTTCGACCCCAAGCCGGTTCAAGGCTGGAACGGATCTGGTGCCCATACTAACTTCTCGACTAAGAAAATGAGAGAAGATAACGGTATTATGTGAGTATTGATATATATATTATTCATTATTATTAATATATTTTATATATATATATACTCGTACACACATTGTGACAATAAAGTATCCGTAAATTTCAATTTAAAAGTCTCGCGTTAACAATTTTTGAAATATATTTTTTTTAAGTAGATAGCACTGTGCTGATCTCTGTACCAATTTTTAGCGCAATCTGGCAGCTACTTTGTTGACAGCACTTAGTTTAGTAAACACACCTCAGTACTGCGCGGCGATTTTTATAATGAATCCAATAAGATAGATAGATAGATAATAGAGTTTGCATAAAATTTTGTGTTACAAAAAAAATTTCGTGTACGGAAACGTAGAAAATGTTGGGCGAGGCTTACGGTGAATCAATTTTATCAAAAACACAAGTTGATGATTGGTATAAAGCGTTCAAAAATGGACGATCTTCAACCTCTTCAACCGATGAAAACATTGAAATTGAAAAAAACTGTGCTCGAAAATCGTCATATAAGTGTTAGAGAGATAGCACGAGGCCTTAACATCTCTCGAGAGTTGGTTCGTTTGATTTTGGTTGTCATTTTGGACATGAGAAAGGTCACTGGCAGACTTGTTCCAAAAGAGCTGAATTTCATGCAAAAAAAGCATCGTGAAGAAGCCTCTTTAGACACGCTGGAGCGTGCCAATGCTGATCCCTCATTCATGGATCAGCATTGGCATGCTCACGCGCATCGTAACTGGTGATGAGACATGGGTCTACGAGTATGACATGCCAACAAATCAACAATCATCAAAATGGCAGACCAAAAACCAGCCAAGACCGCGCCAAAGTAAGTCAAAAATGAAGGTGATGCTCACTGATTTCTTCGATATTTGAGGTGTGATCCACTATGAATTCCTTCCGGAGGGACAAACAGTCAATAAGGAATACTATTTAGCTGTATTGAGGCGTTTGCGCGAGAAAATCCGTAGGAAACGGCCGGAATTATGGAAGGAAAATTCGTGGATTTTGCATGAAGATAATGCACCATCGCATCGAGCTCGCGTCGTGACCGAATTTAAGACAAAAAACTCGATAAATACCATCGATCAACCACCGTACTCACCAGACCTAGCTCGAGCCGACTTTTTCCTGTTCCCTAAACTCAAATTGCCACTCCGAGGACACCGTTATGAGTCAATTGAAGACATAAAAGAGAATTCGACGCGAGAGCTAAAGAAGATCCCGGAAAGTGCTTATAAAAGATGTTTCGAAGATTGGAAGAAGCGTTGGCACATGTGTATTGCATCAAATGGGGCCTATTTTAAAGGCGACAAAATAAATATTGATGAATAAATTAATACTTTTTGTTTTATTTACAATTGCCGAATACTTTATTGTCACACTATATATATATAATTTGTCTGATTGAATCGCTCTGATCTCCAGAACTATTGGTTCAAAATAAAAAAAGTATTTGCTAGTGAAATAACACGTTGCGTTATACAGACAGAGTTATCCCAGGCACTCTTATCTTAATTTATTTCCATTGGACCATGCGGTCCATAGCCGCACTTACAAGCTAGTTATGGTAACGGAACCTAACGCTTCAGACAATTACGTATACAATTATATGTACATAATAAAAGCAATTAGTTGCTAGACTTGAATATATGTCATATTACTGGTTGACCATGTATTTTCTTTCTTTTATCTTACTTCATGTAATGTCCTACTCCTACTAGATAAATATGGAAATGTCTTGAATATAAAAATATATATTATTATTTTTAAGTCGTGTCTCTTAACATGTAAGTGCCGTGGTCTTAACATATTCTTGGATAAAACATTATTATTTTATAGCAAAATTCATTTATTCTGGCTACTAAAAATGGAAACAATCATTTTATATTATTGTTATTATGAGACCAGTCGTGGCTCGTGGGTTCGATTCCCACTCGAGGAAATCAAAGTACGGCGTTGAGTCCCGCTATTCAATATACAATGCCTGCAGAATTTGTTGTAAGAAAGTGAAAAACGGAGTGTCGTAACACTAGGCTCGCTCTGCCTACCCCGCTACATGCGAGATACAGTGTGGAGCTGGAAGAATTATTATTCGTATTGTCGACCGCTATTATCATGTACGTCAATATAACGTTATCGCTTCTTTTAAATCGGTCAAAGTTTTTATATACAAATTTTTGAATGTTTTGGCTAATCTTGTGTTTCGTAAAATTGTTTTATTTTAAAATTTTGAAGTTAATATAGTTGTATATTTAATATACATATATATACCCCGAACTCGGTAAAATAAAACATTTTGTATAGTTAGATTTGGAAGGTAAACATAATGACATATATTCTCATGAGGTCACCGTGGCGTAGTGGCGTCTGACTGTAGACACTGGGGTTGTGGGTTCGACCCCAACTCAAAGGAAAAATATTTTCTTTCTCTCCTTTCTGGCGCTCTCGGTTTTTTTATCTATTTTATTTTAATTATAATAACACAACTTTTTTTCCTTTCACAGTGAAATCGAGAAAGCGATCGACAAATTGTCCAAAGTGCACATGAAGCACATAAAGGTGTACGACCCGCGAGGCGGCAAGGACAACGAGCGGCGGCTGACCGGGCTGCACGAGACCGCCAGTATTAACGATTTTAGCGCTGGTAATGTTTTTTTTTATTATATACTTGTCATTTTTAAAAATGTTACAATATTTTTTTACTTTACTTATATATTAAAATTACATGCACTTTTACGCATTTAAATGTATCGCAAATGCGTCGGTAGTGTGATGGAGTCTCGGTGCAATTACCATTTTCCTCTTTAGCAAGACAAAGCGCAACGCCAAATCTTTGACATGGTTGCGTCATGTCCATAGCAGAGTCGGCAGAAGGAAACTAATATTAAAACACTGAGTTTCCTATATTCTACCAAAATTTTGCGTGCGGAAATGTGCAAGAAACTAAAATAGTTACGCAAATCTCACAATTTCTGTTGTCTTAATGTTCTTTTGGTAGTATATTTATTTGTTCTTCATAAATCGTTTATAATTAATGAATACTTTATTTTTTCTTACAAAGGCGTGGCGAGCCGCGGCAGCAGCATCAGAATACCTCGCGCGGTAGCCGAAGACGGCAAAGGCTACCTCGAGGATCGCCGGCCCGCGTCCAACTGCGACCCGTACGCTGTATGCGACGCTCTTATGCGTACTTGCATACTAAATGAATAACACCGATAAAAACGAGATAAACGTGCTAGCTAACAGATCCCGTATGCCTTAAACACCGTTTTAAAAAATATGTTTTGATTACCGTGGTAATATATTACCGGCTGATATGTTTAAGGAGCGAAGCTAAATGTGGTAACTGCAAGCAAAGTGCAAATATTCCCAAGTACTACATTACCTAAGTAATAATGTTTTTATTAAAATTATCACACATCCTCTAAACGCCTTACATGAATATACAATAACAAATTATAAATATACATAAACACCAATATAGATTACCACGATAATATATTACCCAAAGGTAAGATATTTATTACCATTGTAATCTAATAGGAATTGTATTTTTTTTTGTATTAGATCTTAGAACTGTTGTTAGAACGCTAGCACTTTCCGCTTCTCGCAGTCACTATATAGACATAGTGCGTTGATATGGACCACAAGATATTATACTTATAATATAAATATTAATATTTAGATAATATTTTCTACGGCCATTATGTGACATTTAAACATAAATTGTAATTTTTTCACGTTATATAGTTTATTGTATACAAAATAACGACATATCATTATTTCTAACAAATTCATTTATTGTATAGATAATATATTATTATATATAGTTAGGTGTATATCACAAAGTGTTTTTGATTATTATTACACACTTGATTAACTAAAGTGTTTTTATTTTAATATATAATAATATTAATAATATGTATAGTATATCTAGATAATTTATTGTCTGTCAATGGAATAATGTAGATGAGATAGCTGTTAGAATTAATTATGCAAGCCTAATAATAGTAAATTTAAAAAAATAAGAAACATAGCCTTTTTAACCGACTTCTGTAAGAAAAGGAGGTTCTCAATTCGGCTGTTTTTTATCACTTATGAAATGAAAAGTAAAAAATCACAGTAAATATTAAGCGCAATTTCATACGAAAATTATGTTAAGGTTTAGGTTTTAAATCGTTTTTTTTTGCATGCGATTCGATTTGTCTGGCGTTGACAAATTTTATTTAAAGTTGTATATGAACATGTTATTGGAACGTTATAAGAATAAATAATAATTTGTTATGCTTTTTGTTTTATTTTTGATTCCGCATGGGTGCAAATAATGTTATAATCTATTAAAACTGCTACGAGAATTGCGCAGACTTAACTGGTTAAAAGGGTAACAACTAAAGATATTGGAAAAAACAAAAACCCCGACTGCATAAAACTCACTTTTTAGTTAGGATTCATTATAGTAATGATAATCATGATATATCTTTTTGAAATCCTGCGCATCCGTGTGAGCTCTTGATACCCATTCCCATCTTCGATACCCATTATGTGGTATTCGAAACTAAAATTGGAATAAACTAAAATGGCGTCCCACCCGCCATGATAATTTTTTATAATGTCACCTATCTAAGCACACTTGTGCTGCTAATACAAATGTAACGATATCTTAATTATGTACATCCCTTCAGCGGTTCTGGAGATATGAGGTAATAGAGCATATTACATACATACAAGATACGCGTGAAAAACATAACCCTTCCTTAGCAGTCAGGAAAAAAAGCCTTCCTATAAACTGTAACTGTACCTCTGCGCCCTAAGGTTTTTTTATCAAATGAGTTTAATTATCTACGTTCTTTTCAAGGGAATTGGTCGAATTAATATAATATTAAATAATAATAATAATAATTAAGCCCTTTATTTCACAATCACATATTTACATATCAGTTTTGATGTTAGTCTTATATTAATGTTAGTATGTAATATTTTAAATTCAAGTTCAAAATCTTTGAAAATATCTCGCAAAGAATCTCGAGCTCTTAGATTATAAATATATCTCACGGCTCTTTTTTGGAGAATAAATATTGAATTTATATCAGAAACACTGCCCCATAGCTGCATTCCATAAGACAAAATATTATGAAAATAGCTATAGTAGACCGGTCGGGCTGTTTCAACATCCGTCATTTGTCTTACTTTTTTAATTGCGAACGCGGCAGAGCTGAGTTTATCCGCAAGTGCTTCCAGATGAGTGTTCCACTGGAGTTAGGAATCTACAGTTATACCTAAGAAAATAGCTGATTCCGACACATTGAAAGTTTCTCCTTTAATTATTAGACTAAAGTTATGTTTTTTAAGATTTGGTAAAGCAAATTCAATGCATTTAGTTTTTTTAGCATTTGACATTAGGTTATTAACATCAAACCAACGAAGAATATGCGATAATGCACCGTTTACTTCGTCATTGTTTATTTTGTTCCTGTCAACCTTTAATATTAAGGAGGTATCATCAGCGAAAAGCACAATATCACATAAGTTCTTCACATAAAAAGGCAGATCGTTAATATAAAGAAGAAATAGAAGGGGACCGAGATGTGGAACGCCCATCTTTAGAGGAGATCCAGATGATTTTACATTATTTATACTAACCTTCTGGATTCTTTGGCTTAGATATGAGGCAATAAGATTAAGGGCAGTATCCTGTATACCATAATGATATAGTTTTAATAACAGAATTTCATGGTCTACACAATCAAAGGCTTTGGACAAATCACAAAACACTCCAATTGTATTTTGTGATTTCTCCCATGCGTCATAAATGTGCTTTAGCAGAGCAGTACCCGCATCTGTAGTGGTATTGCTCACTATGGAAACAATTGTTAATATTTAAGAAAATTGTGAGCTGGTTAAATATTATTTTTTCAAATATTTTACTTAAATACGGCCGAACAGAGATTGGTCTGTAATTTCCAGTATAATTTCCATATCTCAACTTTTGTAAAGCGGCACTATTTTGCTATATCTCATTAAATCAGGAAAAGAACCCGATTCTACACATTTGTTAAAAATTAAAGCTAGATAAGGGGCTATGTTAGGTATGATTGTATTAAGAAATTTAACAGACATGTCCCATAAGTCACCATTTTTCTTTAAATTAAGGCTTTTATAAACTAAAACTATATTAATTTAAAATTAAAATAATGAAAAAGTCTCTAGTTGCGACGTAGGACCGAACTATGGTCATCTCGATTTATTTGCCCTTACATCACCATTAGACAAACGTAAGCGTTAACACTGTTTTCGAATTATTGTTACATACTTTTAGAATGTATGAATAAGACTGTGGTACAGTAGAAAGTCGATATTCAAAACTATAAGATAGTATTAGTCACTACTTTTCCTA
>DWGR01005270.1:0-10495 GCA_018247715.1 Heliconius burneyi
TATTGAACATTTGTAAAATTAGTTATAATTTTTATCTAAGCATTTCATTTAGTCTTTGCGAGATAAAAAGCGAAGAGCTATTTTTTATTTAGTCTCTTCATAACTTCACGTTGTCCGCAAATAGAAGCTTAAACAGAGGAAACCTGGAAAACTAGTCCTGCGTCGATTGTACTCAAGGACTGGTGGTAAATTATTTGACGATCAAAAAATTGGGTATGATACTTATCTTATTTTGAATATAATTATTTGACTTTAATGTCAGTCCCAAATCAATTCCATAGTTTTTACCAAAGTTACCTAACATGTTAAAGTTTGAATAGCAATAACGAGAAGGTGTTATACGAATACATATTTTAAACTCCTGAAAGCTTTCGCTTTGCTTTTCAATACTTATCTAGTACAGTATAGTATTTAGAAGTTTTACAAGATTTATTTTAAGCTGATATTATTGTATATTTATTATAATATTTAATGAATATTTATTTTATCGATAGCTTTATGGATTATATAAATATGGTAAAAATCAGAAGTGTTTTCAATTATATTCTTTATTGCTCTTAAAATATAGAAGAAATACACAATCAACAAATCAGCTAGTTAGTTAACAAAGCTGATGGTGGTGGCTTTTTTATTTCGAAAAATATTTAAAGGTAAGTAAGTCCCTAGGGTGAGTTGATAAAAATATTTTTATTGTTCTTGAATTAAAATATACGTTCTTTTAAAGTTAGCAAATATTTTTCGTATTTCATTAACTTGCCGCCTCTCAGTTTCTCTATTGATATTGTTCGTCGTATGTAAACATCGGCGATTACAGGAGAGGAGCCCGTTAAAGTTTAACATAGTAGTAATTTTTTTGTTTCTGATAAATTTTCCAACTGAAATTCTATATTTTTTTGTAATATTTATTTAAATATATTTTAAAACTTTTCTTTGCTTTCCAATTTCGCTAATTCGTATCGTAAGTGTTTATAACTGAATATGTATTTTTAGTACTGAATATGTAGTTTTATGTATTTTTTAGTCTCACGCTGAATCCTGCACATTGGCAAGGTAGGCAGAAGGAACCCATTAAGATGTTTTCGTTCTCCTCGTGATCAGAGTGACAAAATGCAAATATCAAATATTTCATTCTCCCAAGTGGCAATCAAACACATGCGCTTACCATCGCGCTTATAGTTACACCGCTTGTGGCCTTAGGCCACCACCGTGGTCACCACCACGGTCTTACCACGGCTTAGGGTCAAAATCATGCTAAACAACAACACCTCATGATGTATGAATGGTTCTTATATTTATCAAGGTAGCGGAAACAGGCTAAAATTTTTTGCTTCTTTAGGATCTGTGTAACTGATAGACAGAGTAATGAATTCAAAAAATGCGTACAGGATATAAAAATGTACTCCAAGAAAACAATTCTGCGAGCGAAACAATTGGCTTTTTTAAAAAAATTTTAAGAAAAATGTAATATTAAGTACAACAGCCCTCGACAATAACATTATCTTTTTTAACTGGAAATAGTCGGAGAATAGTTTTTCATTTTCAAAGGAATTAAAAAGCTAAAATTAGTGCAATGTCATTATTAAAATTTTTGCTCTTAATATTTCAACGCTCATTAGCTCGTAGCTACAGTTTGAATACTTTTCCACAGTTGTTTCAAAATTGCATATAGCTTATTGACATTTTCTTTTACATCCGTATTTTTTATACATATTTTTTTTCTTCCTATTGTCTATTAAATGTCTGTATCTGTATCTATATCCATGTTGCGTAATGACTTCTACGTTAAAAATGTAAATAAAATTTATGTACTTGTCAAGTATTTAGTAACCACGTACCTACGTATGTACGTAACCACTGTGGTCTCGAAACAAACTTATATAATAAGTTTGCTTGAAGACCACAGTGGCGCAACGGGAGACCAACTGATTGCAAATATAAGAAAATGAACTGTTCTTATTTCCCGGATCTGAAAAAAAAGAATATATATATATATATATATATATATATATATATATATATATATATATATATGAAATACAAAAAAGTGATATTGATTTCCGTCACTCAACAGTGGCACGACGCAGTATCTTGAACGCCGACGGAGACTAATAAAATAATTTGTATTATGTTCATATATGTTAATAGTACCTGATGCAATTGCAATACTGAAAACGAACTACGGCAAGCGACAGAGCTAGGTGAGACAGCTTGAAATAAGCTTATATAACGTTATTTTATTATTCATTATCATTTTCCATCACAGAAAGTATTATATATGGTGTTTAAAAAGGAATTTTGTCCTCTGAGTTTTGACAGATTAATAAGCTGTAACGTGTCTCAAGAGAGCTTTTGTGTCAAATTTTACAGTCATTTGAGGGTGAATTTCGAGGTTAATAAAGATAAATAGACGATATTTTAGTCTAGAACCAGGTGTACTAAGTAATTACTGGATTGAATAACATTTTACTGTAAAGGCATTTTGCGAATTGAACTTAAGGTCAAGGTATAAACGTGAAACATTTATTAGTTTCATATCGGTTGTACAGAAACCTTGCAAAACTTATCCGTTTTATAATTATGAATTCTAAAATTGATTGCATATAATGTTTTTTACAATTTTTTTGTTTCAAATGTACCTCTCAAAGGACAGCTTTGGCTTTCGATACTTAAAACGCAATGCCTCCGGAATTCGGCGGAAAGTGAGGAGCGGAGTGTCCTCAGAAATTCCTGCTGTGCAGGATACAGCGTGAAGATAAAAAAAATTGTATGTAAACTATTCTTTAATATTTACTAGTCGTGTCGGCAACTTTGATTGTGTAACTCAAAGTTGTAAAATGGAAAATTCTATTTTTTCGTGTTTCCTGAATAAAAGCAAAATTCTATTTCTGTTAGTTTAGTTAGTTAGTTCCGTCCGCCGGTGCCTTGTCTACTAATCACACAATAATGGAATAGTTCTAAACATGCGCCCACGAGACACCACTATTATTAAACTTGAAGATACTCAGTAGTACTGTAGAAAGTAGGCTGTAGACAAGTTAAAAGCTGCCAAATTTAACACTCTATTGGATCGAACCAAATCTTGTCATAAATATGAGTTCCGAGGATCATATTTTGGCAAGATGCCTGCAGTCGCTTGAAGTAATAAATTAGACTTTGAAGGTGCATGAAAATATACGGAATAGGAATAAATATTAAAATGTCAGGTTTCACTACAACCAACATTTATACGACAGTTATGTTATGTGTACATACACATGTTCAGGTATGTCTCAAACATAGCATGACCAGCTGGTTGGTTTTAGGTCACTTATTTTCTTGTACTATCATGATTATCTTCATTATCATCAATACAGCAATGTGCGTGATACAGCGTGAAGCTAAATCAAATAACGCTCTAAATTAATTCCCTGTAAGTCGAAATTTGAATAAAACTCAGTTTCGAACGCAATCGCGCCGTGGCGATATGTGAATATAGCTTAATGGTTAAGAGCACTTGGATCGTATCCAAAAAACTTATGTATAAATTATGTGAGCTTTCACTTTTTACGCGTAATTTCAATATGGCAAATTCTAAGTCTGTAAGTACTAAAAACTACTTTATTTTTAAAAATGATATATTTTTTTATTTTTTTGTTAGGAAGTATATGTTTGAAAAATAATTATTGTTTTAGGTTCTATTAAATTAATAAATGTTCTTAACAATAGATTTTATCATATACCTTCCATGTACAAATAATGCTTAGTTGCAATTTTATTATAAGTAAATGTAGATACTACCAGCTTCTACGTGCCATCATCTTGTGCCATCAAATGGAAATAACTAAAAGTCGTATGACAAATTTATACATTAAAAGTGCTCGAGGTAACTTTGAACGCAGGTACATAATTAACGTGATAAAATATTTCAAGCAGCCTCTGTTCTGCCCACCCAGTGTCGCTGTGAAGGCCAGAGCTGCCAGAGTGGAAAAAATAAATAAATAAAGAAAAATTCTTTCAACTCAGCTTGAACCCGAAACCGTTGCGTTACCAACAGACGCTGTCCTACTGCGACACGGCAATATTAGTGTTAAGTCACATTCACAACAATTTTTTTTTATAGTGTCACTCTCTTTCTCACAAACAGAAGGGTAAGCAGAAGAAACCTAGTGCTTAGACACTCTGCTGAATTTTGGAAACATTGTTCAGTAGCAAAATTCAACCTAATATAGAAATATTGTACACTTCATTGCCTTGAGTGATCGAACCTACAACCTGTCGCGTTTACAGTCACACTTTGTACCCCTGCGCCACGAATGGCCTCTATCTATGGATATCAACTTTAACTTTTAGAATGATGGTCTGCAATAACGCGGTCTTATACAGCCCTTTGCGATTTCAAATCATCTTCAGAATAAATTATCAAATTAAAATGTCTCAAGTTTTATTGTCTAAGTTTCCAATTTCAACATCGCCATCATTAACTTGATTACGTAGTTAGAATTCATTAAACAAGCAACTTTACAAATATTTTACATTTGTTAGTTATATGTACATTTTATATAATGGTTAATAAGTAAAGTATCTTATAAAATTTATACAATAATCGTGTCTGTGTCTGAGTGGTAATAACGACTGAAGGTACTAGATGATTGTTGGTTCATAATTTATATACTTAGGAAATTATTATACGCGAAGATGGTTAATTACTACTTATTGGGTACGGAGAGTTTTACAATACCAACTTAACACTAGGTTCACTTTGTTTACCTTCATTTGCAGGATGTGAATATAAAAAAATATTTGTTTTTTTTTTAATATTTTGATAGGATTATTCAATATTCACTCCATATGAAAAGAACAGACGAATGCTTTGAAAATCTTTTTATTAATTAACAAAAAATCTGACAGTTCAACATGAGTTAGCCAAGATTTCACTTTAGTTACTTAGTAATAACTTTAACCTACATACGAAGCTAGTCGTGGAGCAGAGGCACACGTGTGTGACTCTGAACGGTAGAAGTTGTTGGTTCGATTCCCATTGGAGGTAATGAAACTTCTCCACCTCGCTCAATAAACACACAAATCAACTCAACACGCAATGCTTCCAGAAATCGGCAAAACATGGGGAATGGAGAGTCTTAGAACAAGGTTTCATCGGCCTACCCTGCTATGTGCGGGATACAGCGTGAAGCTAAAAAAAAACATTTTATGATTACAGCTCCATGTATACCAAAACTAAGAATTCAGCAACAACATTCTCGTTATGAGCAATCTCAAAATCATATATGTAAATGAACGAGTAAAGCTTAGTTTAAGTAAGCTAGCTATGCTCAGCTTAAATTTGAATGGAAACTTGGAGCTACAAGTTAGAGACCGGTGACTGCCAGTTTTCGGTAACTCTAAATGTTATGCTTATAATTATTAATTTATACAGATGGTAAGATTCACTTTATATATTATATAACAGTGGGTATATTTTTAACATTTTTAAAGTACTATTCCACCTTAGATACGAAAAATATTTTTTAGACAAAACATAAATATATTAAACTTATAGTAGCAGGATTTGGATCAGCGCCTTTTGGTGATCGTCCAAACGCTCTGACCACTAAGCCATACGCTCTCATCAAGCTACTTCGAAATTCTTACATGCTTATTACATTATGATTGCTTAGTTTTCTAAAAAAAGTATCACATTCTGGAGGTAAAGTTTACTTTGTCAGAGTAAAGAACAGAGTTTTTGAATAATTATTAAGTCGTATAATATATATAAAGTTTCATGTCTACGAAGTTAACCGTCATGTAGACCAAGGAACAGAATTGTCATGGGAACCGAATAATAAAATTTCAATTTCGTAAGGTCAAGCAAGTAGCTCGAATTTTACTAACTTGAAAGTGTGGTGCTGAGTTCGGTCAGTCTTGAGAATTCGGCACAGAGTGGAGAATGGAGTGCCTTGACATTAGGTTCCCTCTACCTACTCTGCTATTTGTAATATAGCGTAAAATTATAAAATGATTTGTTTCAGACAAACATATTACAAATTAAATAAACAATTCTAAAAAAAAAACTTTAACACGTTTTATATTACCTTAAAATAATAATATAATATCATCGCTTATTAGTGTTTTCCAAAATAGTTGTGATCTAATAATAAAAACCATTAACCCAAACAATTTACTTTCTACAAGTAACCTGTTTACTAAGTAATTGTATCCTGAAAATGTTACACATAACAATACAAAGGGATAAATAGGGGATGTGTCTATCAAAGAAATGGAGACACAGCACGGCTGGTATGAAAAGGATACCTTAGACAGTTTTTTTAAATCTTTTGCGACATTGAGGTGGATTGTTTCATAACGGCGGAAGAGGCAATTCTGAAGATCCCAATTTACCACCTCATTGAATAATAGCAGGTCATCTTATAAACATGATGGTAGCTAAAATTGTAACTCTTTAAATTGGCTTTTAGAAGGTATATTTTTTTATGCAATGATAAATATATTAAATATTTACGTATTTCTTAGAGAAATTGGTTATATAAACAAATCAAAGCAAAAAAATGATAATATTCAGTTTTTAATTTCCTCCATCCTTCCGGATCGAAACCACGATCTGTCGCGTTCACAGTCACTGACTGGTCCCTGCGCCACGACCGGCCTCAATACAATACTGTACAGATACTATTACCGTGCCTTTATAATTCTAAAAGGTTCAGTAGTCTTTTCAATCAAAAATATTACAAATAGATTGTAACAAAATTTCAATTCTGCTCTTTTGTTAACGCGTCTAATTTGAAATCAATTTTCGTTTCAATAGATATTAATATTATCAGTGTGACGCACGACCGGCTCCCCCAACTTCAAACTATTGCGCTGGAAATTTTAAGAGGATAAGAGGGACTTTGTAATATTAGTTTCAGATAGGTATTACAACAGTGATTAACGCCCAAAGTCGTGTAACAAAATTAAAATTTAAAAGAAACGACGACCTTGTTATTTTATTACGATAATATTATTCATTTACTATCGAAAGATGGGCGAGTCCGTAGCGAGTTGGCTGTAATATAAATACTTGCTTTAATAAAAAAAACTACATTTTCGGTATATTTTACAATCGTTACATATAAATATTTACATTTTGGTTAATTATAAAACAAATTAAAATTAACACCAAATATTAGCATTAATCATTAAAATTTAACTCGCAATCAAACAACAGCCTGTTGACTTCGCAAACAAATGGACAACAAGGTAGTGAAATTAATTTCTGATTCCGTTTGGTCGATCAAAGGCCGCGGCCGCTTTGTACGGAACACAAAGATAACTTTCTATGATGTTAGTTTGTGGACATCTATTGCCGTTGCAATGACGCTACCGTGAGTGAGTTCACGATGAATATTATTAGGCTGGAGTTGAGAGACAAATGTCTAAAAATATTGATTTCTTGTTTGTAAAGTTTCGCACTTGAAATTTTCCAGGAGATATGTTTATAGTATATAGTGGTGGAAGGTGGGGCACGTAGTGTCATAACACTAGGTTTGATGCTTTAAATGTGAACCTTTACAAAGAAGAAATCAATCCCTCTGTCTAACTTACTATAGAAGTAGAGTCTGTATACTTAGAGAATACGGCGTGAAATTGAAAAAAAAATATTTACTTAAATATAAAGCAAACTTCAAGTGAACCATTTAAATATTTACTATTAATATAATTAATACCTATCTAGTTAACTTTTTCGTAACGCACCCACACCCTCAGGTTGCTTCTCCAAAAGCATTATCAGAAAACCGAAAATCGACGATTACTATATATCACCTCCCGGTTTCTATGGTTTATGGAGTATATTTTGTAATTAGCGGAAATATTATCAAAATTATTAATTTTTACTGTTTGTAAAGGTTACTTAATTAATTACATAAAATATTGAATGACTAGTTAACTTCTACGCTGTCTACAATACACAACAGAGTAGGCAGAGGGACACTAAGGTAGAAGAACTCAACCCCGCGCTTTATTTACCTGACTAAACACATATTATACCTACTTCTATTTAGAAAACGCTGATCGTCGTGTAAGATTTATTAAAGTCAACTTTAGCTGTTGCGATCTCCGAGGTTATTTTATGTTGATGCCAGTTGACGCGTCCTATGTAAATTTTATGGCGGCCTGTAAGTAAATTTTGGACGAGAAATATCGAGTCTCGTTTCCACGAGTACAGCCATTTGATATAAAAAACCAGAGCTAGAGCTATCATATTACATTAAATTATTGGATCAACTATATAAATGTTGTTTTGTATATCCACAAATGTTGAATGTTGTTATACTTTGGATAACGGAGTGTCTTAATACTATGTACCCTCTGCGTACCATGCTGCATGCGGGATACAACATGAAGCTGATTTTTTATTTACTTTGAATCAGAATATTTCGTTTTATCATCTAGTATTACAGTGACCTTTGTTCATTAATACATTAGGCACGTATTTAATCTTGTTAAGGTATGTTTTAGAAGCCTATACATATGCCATAGACCTTGGGTACTTAACATATATCTCATAGCTTTAAAGATATAGAAAGGGATGATCAATACAACTCTAATTTTCTAAATATTGAGCTATTATCGTCAATAATCGTAACATGTCTTCGAATTATTTAGTGAAAAGTATGTGTTCACACACACACGCATATGGGAGTTGCAGTGAGACATTTGATCTGATAATTGATTAATTATTAATTATAAATTACTCTCTAATGTTAGCTATATGTTAAAAATCGATGAAATACCAGTGCGAATGCAGACTCCCATACGTAGGGTTCCGTACCAATTTCAGGATTGTAGGTCGACGGTAATGGAACCATACAATTTAATATTGGCACGTCCACACGATCTCGAAATAAATACACTTGACATACGTACAGTCGGACAACAAGATTTTCCTATAAAGGTTCTAATTTTCCGTTTGAGGTACGGAACCCTAAAAATATACAAATAGTGAAATTTTGCCATATTCCTTGATTGGTAAATTTTAATTAAATTGTTGTAGGTACAATTCGTTCAAAGCGAACTAAAAATTTGACTTTGCAATAATATTGAAGGATTAAAACATATATTTCGAAATTGACTGCGTCTGCTCAGCAAAGATAACTGCTGCGAGTACCGGCCGGGGTTGACGGGGGAGCCGGGGGTGCCGGGAGTACCGGGGGTGCCGGGAGTACCGGGGGTGCCAGGAGGTACCTACCAGCGAGGCGGCGCGGCGTCGCGTCGGCCAATACTAATGAATCAATTTAGCCCGCGTTTGACGCTACCAACTTACTTCAACTTTTAATTGATCCGCCATTATTTCGTTTGTGGCTTTCACTGGATTGCCTTTTCACTTACAAAATTTTGATTGTGAATTTTATTTCAATATATTATAATTTAGTTAAGGTAAATTCGAAAAATTTTGAAATAAATTCTATTGTCTAAATATAAGGTGTAGTAGATTTTACTTTTAAGTATATTTCAAGTGATGTTACAGTGGTTTTTGGCGTCACATGTGGTATTTCGATTCGACAAGATAAGAAAAACCGGGTTAAATAGGAGTCGTCTTTTCACAGAGGTTTCCGTACTAATTTCAGAATTGTTCGCTAGCAGGTAATATAAACAGTGGACGCAGTATTCGTTACTTAACTCAATTACTTTGGAAATACACAGAATAAAGAAAGAAAAGTTATCTTTATTTCTTTTTATTGTTGAAATTACTGTTAGCAATCGAAACATTTTAATAAATATATTTTTGTTGTGTTGTGAAGAGGGTGATTAATTTAACGTTTTGTAAATTATCAAAATCTTTGAAACTTGTTGTCACTTATAACTTAAACGTAGAATATCATAAGTTGGGTTGCTTTCTAGATCTCGTAGGAATTACGTGTTGAGTGGCGGAACTTAGCGCCGCGCTTTGCCTCGAAACCAGAGCGAAGAAATGAAAATATAAATTTAAATACTTCCTTTCCTCGAGTAGGATTCGAACCTACAACCAGTCGATTTTGCAGCACACTTTGTGGCACTGCGCCACGACTGGCGTTGTGACTAAAAAATTCATATATTTAATGTAATACAATGTCATTGCAATTTATTTTACTATTAAATTAAAGTACCGAGTAGGGTGCTAGGACTATCTTCTAAGCCAGCCAGACAGAGTAAAACCTGATAACAAACCTCTATTTTACGTTTCCTGCCCGAATTTCTTATATGACAGCTTACTTTTTTATATTCAAATCCAACAGTGTTTTTGTTGAAAACTTCCAAGCCAGTAAAATAAATCAAATATACTTTATGGGATCCATCTTTGTATTCTTTGAGCGCCGCCTAACGATGAGTCTCCCAGCGTTTATATTATTGACTTAGACAAGTTAACGTTCTGCTGAGATATCGTTAATTTAACACTTAAATGTTTTTATTCGAGTGGATAATTGCGAGAGAGAGGGAGACTGTAATGGTCCACGTTCGAGCTGAGGAGAGATTGATGACG